>KB697268.1:0-10410 GCA_000349165.1 Anopheles christyi
AAACAAGCGCGCGCGCACACGGCTTTGAGGTAAAATCAACATTGGCCGACCTGTGCCGTACGGTCCCGTCCATCCGGGCAACCCGCGGCAAGGAAATAAGCCCGGACCATCGTCGAGTTGCCATCGTCCGCCTCTCGGTTTTTGTGTTTGTCCAGAGGGTGCAGATTTCCCTCATTGCCTTGCCGCACCACCAGTTGCGGGTCGTCCCAGGCAACGCATCACCCGTTTGCGGTGTGTTGTTTGGACTGCAATAAAATCTCGAAGCACCCCCGAAGCACGTAAGAGCTTTTTTTCTTTCATTCGTTCCCCCTGGTCCAAGAACCGTCCTCGCTGTGTTGTGTTTGTCTATGAGGTTTTGGGGTGTGCAGTTTTGCTACGATTTTAGGTTGCACGTCATCGGAGAACGTTTCCGACAAAGCAAACTCACGGATCTACTCTGCTCGCTATGGTAAAGAAAAAAAAGTTGAGTCGTCTTCCCTGGTATCGAACAAGAAGAGCGAAATGGGAAGAAAAGCTGCCAAAAAATTGCATTCCCAACCAAGCCATTCCGTCCCATCCCACCGTGCCCACCAATACTCGGACCATCTTTTGATGGTTGTTTGTTGTTTTTACCTCGTTTACACGTCGTCTACACCGAACTCAGCGCGACACAAGCTCGTAGCCTGCTGAGCTGAGACAAATTTGTTATTTGCCCATAAATTGCTCGTCGCCCGTCAACCGTCGAACCGTTTGCATATTGGCACGAGCACACCACCAAGTGCCGCACACGGCGACGGTAACGAACACGGCCACACTTTATCTCCCGATCAGCGATTGCGATCGGATAAGCTAATCGAAACAATAACGTGCGGTCAAGATTAGTTGCCACGCACTCCGTTCCCGCTTGCTGGACAAGGAGCTTTCGGTGCGTTGTTACGTGCAGCAACCGGCACCTGCCCGATCTCCTTCCGTCCAACAATGTTGCCGGGGGAGGGGGGGGGGGTGGTGTAAGGAAAAACGAAACAGCGACAAAGTCTTCCCAGAAAGGCCGCATTTTTCCTCATTTTTTGAGCTCAGCTACAACAGCTCACCGAAACGGTATCGATTTTCGGTAGGCTAGTAACGTGCTTATCTTATCTACGTCGCGTAGCAGCGCCTGGCTGGGCCCTACCCGAAGCGGGACAGCGACAGGAGCATCGAGGAGAGGGACCAATTCCTAGACCTAGCACCCCAACCTCCCCACCCGCCGCTCTCTTTTGCGGGATCGGGATGGGAAAACAAACCACCCCGTACCTGGTGCACAAACACTGCGCACCATAAACATCAAGGTATGAAATTATAGCGAAAAAAATAAAGCATTACGAAGGATTATTACACATTAAGCACATGAACGGTCGTGTAGTTTGTTGCAGCGGGATTCAACCAGGGTAGCAAGCAATTCTCTACTGGGGAGTGTTTTTTTCTTTCTTTCTTTCTTCTACATCTCCAACGCAAAGCTAATTACGTTGCCGTACGTGATCGATAAGCGCGGTGCGTTTAATCCGTCCATATTTGGGGAAGGCTTGCTTGATTTCAGAACGTGTTGTATCGTTTTTGAGAAGTTAGGGTCTGGTGTGACAAATGGCACCTGTTTCAGGTTCAATTTTTTGAGCATCCATTGTATTCTGCAGGCAGCAAACCATACAATTCCACCTATTGTACTGCGCTCCTGCCATGACAGTATGGTTATTGATTGATCGGGAAGATGGACAGCGAGAGGGAAAGAAGGCAACAAATGAGGGAATCACTCTTCCATCAATCTGTCGTGCAGATCGCTTTATTTTATTTTTGTTATGCTGGACCCTATTGAAGTGTTGCTAATAATGCAACCTCCACGCCCCAATTTGTGTACAGTTTTACTTTAGCATGGCAAAAAAAAATCATTTCTTTGATTTGCTGGGTAATTTGTTACCCAGTTGTTTGGTATGAGAACTACCAGCGAGTACGGCACCAATTCCAGGGTTTACAAACAAAAAAGGAAGGGCAACCATAGGAGAACACCCCATGACAGGAGATTAAATTCTCTGCCGCGATTCCTTCACCTGCAGAAACTGCGCAACTTGTTTGTTACAAAACGTGAGGCGTGAGGTGTTTTGCTACAATTGCTTCATTTCAGGGTGGCCCCTGGGGATGGCCTTATCTTTTGCGTTGCAACATACAGCACAACCACGAAGGAAGAAGCACTATCCCTATCACCCCTCTGCGGGGCGACAAATGCTCATTAGGAACGGGTAAATACACACACTCATACACACAGACAACGGTAATGACCGGGGTGTCCCGTAGCCCACCCGATGGAAAGTGTGATAACGAAGCGAACGAGGGTACATTACCTGTACGCGTACCATTTTCTTTTCTTTTTTCTCCTTCCCCACCCAATTGGACCCCGGTCGGGCATGTACAGCTTTATATCAAGGGGTTTCCATCGCGGAACCTCTACCCGAAGCTGCAAAACGTTCTGGCCATGACTCGGCACATGCTGCTCCATTTTGTGTATTTGTGTGTGTGAACTACATCGCCTTGATTGGATCGCTGCACTGTGGGAACCCCCCCGTCCGTTCTATTGATAAGGTGGCCATGGATCAGGGGGATGGCAGAGGAGCTATCAATCGAACTTTTACATCGGCAAGGCGATGGGGAACGCCGACCAGTTGCTCGATAAAACGCTGGGCTGTGTCGAATAGGTCGTCTGGAGTCGGGAACCCAACCCAGGGACACAGCCACATGTACACGGTGCTCTCGTTGCATCCAGAGAATGGTACTCCACGTCAGCATTGCGACAGTGGTGCGCCTCGGACCATCATACGGTCTCGCAACGACTGCGAGAAGAAAGAAACGCCCCGAAATCCTATTCCTTACACTTACAGACGGCCTGCTGAGAGACGGCTGCTGCTAAACCAATGAAGGAAACGGGGCTTCATGAATTATATGACCTGGCCATAAATGTTGATTCACATCGCAGAGTTAAACGCGCACAACGCCACCACCGCACTATCGCTCGTACGACATCTTGACAGCTTCGTGGCAACCACCGCACAACCATCCACACCACGAAAACACCCTACTGGCCCCTTTCCAAACCATTGTTGGCGAATGCTAACGTTGTAAAACACTACCAAACAGCACAATTGATCAACGATGCTGGTCACTTCCGCCGAGCCGCACTTACTTGTTATTGCCCCACCGGCCACACATACAGGTGCAAGCAAGGTTGCTGCCCAGCAAACCCATCGCCCCACCCGCCCTTTTCGCCCGGTTTCCCAAAAACTCTTTCACCGCTTCGCCCGAAATCGACCGAACCACCGCAAAGCTGTCCACCGGAGTGATGCCTCAAATATTGTGATAATATAATATAATATAAAATTTAGCACCTCCGCTGCTGGGCGGCCCGGGTTTTTCGAAAAAAGTTATATCTCAGTACAGATAGTGAAGTGTTGCGTTGATAAGTTAACATATCAACTTGTTGTACCTTGATTTGCGCCGGTTACACTGCGCCCGTACCGGCTTCACCGGGGGCAAACGCTTCTAGAGCAGTACGTCTAGCCTGGCCTGGCGGTACCGGATGTTGCAAAGTCTTGCCAACATCGTCCACAAACACACACAGCGGGAAACCCGCAATCCCGAAGAATTGTTCGTCATCCGGAACAGGACGTTGGGTGGCTGGTGTGAAAGTTAGAATTTTGCTTACTAGAGCCATCTGCTTGGGCCTAGGCTCTGCTCGAATGCAATGAGTAAAACGCGTTCGAAAGCGATACCTGCCTCTCCGACACCGACAGTTATCTCCTATCGTACTAACCTTATAATTTCTTACATGCAAAAGGATGATAACTCCCTATCTATGACAACAGTTTTATCAACCTATATCTGGGTCCGTGGGCGAAGTGGCCAGATAGGCGGAATAACTACTCTCCATGCTACTTGAAATGCGGTTTTCCTGGCCGAACCACCGGCTCGACACCGGTAGTGCATCGGGTGTGGTGCCCGGATGAGCACCGCGGGATGCGGAAGTAGCACAAAGCGAATGAGTGACTGACATACAGGACTGGAGCATCGTATACACAAAAACAGTGAGGATTTTTTTTAGATTGCAGAATAAAGTGAATATTTTGCTTTTAATAGGAGGATAATAAACATGAATATTGACTTTGGCACTCTTTTTGAGAAAGTTGAAACACGTTCAAGCAGACTTATTGACACACGAGTCTTAGCAACATGTGGAAATCGCTAAAGAAGGTCATGAGGTTCCATTATGTCAAAAAGACACTAGAAAAAGAGCCACCATTCTCAAATCAAGTGGGCAGTGCTGCTTCTTGGGTATCATGGGCAATAAATGCACTAGGATTACAAACAAGAGCCGTAAAAAATGACGATTTAGTAATATCAAAAGCTTAGCAAGTGTTTTGACAAAGTTATTACCACAGTGTAAGGATAGTCAGCTGCATTCTGAGCTGTCCAGAGCAAGGGTGGAAATGATCAGACAAACAAAAACACTTCGCAACTACAACATGACTAAATAAAGCGCTCAGTTTTGTCGCAAAACTTCAGTCGATCGCGCTAATAGCGAGCAGAAATCGGTATCTCCTAACGCATTGCAACAGAGAGACCTTTCTGAGAATTTTATCGTATGATTTAGCATGTAAGGTATTTCAAGCTGATTATTCGCAGTGTTGCCAACTTTGATGTACAAGGTTTTGGTGTTGCAGTAAGCTACAGCTTATAGTAGACTGGCTCTAATTACCAGCATTATATGTTGGTACAAGGATTTTAGTTCTGATAGTGTGATGGGCCGTTTCTAGGATACAGTCAAATGCACAACGCCAAACAAACTATCCTGACTGACTGACTGTAGCCCCAATCCCACCCCAAGACGCTAAATATGAATGTTTCGCCAAATAATAATTGTTAGAAGAAGAAACCATATACCATATTTTATGTTATGAAAAAAAATATACCTTCAACAACCAAACATCAGTATAAATAATCTGGCATCATCATTCTGATTGCCTCACCTCAAAATAAGACCACAAATATCACTCACTCTACACGCTCGAGATGTTTTTCAGCGTCATCAACACGTCAAGACCGTTTGCCCCGTTTGCGTGTGGATAAAATTATGACATGCCGTGCCTGAAACGTGCGTTCCCTTGGCTAATCGGTGTTCAAATATTTACAATTCCACGAGAGAAGGCCACATTTTCTCGGTATCCGGGCTGCACAGTCTAGAAGACTCGGATGTCAGGGGAAAAGGAGTTTGTCAACATAGTATGCATCGTCACCAACCATTCTTAAGCAACGGCAAAACGGCCCACTACGATGACGTTGATGCATTCACGCGGCACCCATGAAAAAAGTACCCGTGAAAAAAGCGTTTGATTCATCCGTGTACATTAAGGTTTTTTCGCCTTCCCTCTTTCCTCCCACTCAAGATTACCGTTCCCGCCGTCTCAAACCCCTTTAGTTTGTGTGATGTTCTACAAATGTCGGGTTTTTTCCCTACATTTCTTCCGTTCCGTTTTGTGCTTTCACCTCGCCTGCGCCTTACACCAGGTAAGAGAGATATAGACAATCAGTGCGATTGTACAGATAACCCCTCCGCTGTCAGATAGAAAGAAAGAAAGAAAAAAAACGCTCATATCTGCCCGATATGGTTTCCTGCAGCCGAAAGGTAACCCACTCGAGAGACGGCATTTTGTCGCCTGTGCAAACAGATAAAATCGCACTGCGGACAACCGGCAGCCAGAAGAGCCCGGGCCAGGAGCCGCCTCCTAAGACGCGAAGTGTTAGTTTCGGCCCTTTGCGGCGCTGCCCCCACGATGGGTGCAGTATGCGGGCAAGGTATGCTATAGTAAATAACATTATCAAACTTATTATCTTATAATATGATTATCGCAGATATTCATTACAATTTTTCCCGTCTACTTCCTGCGAGCGCCCTATCGTTGCGGCAGCCAGCAGTTTTAACAGTATCAGAACATCAGTTTTGAACTGCGCGTGTCAGTTCGATTACGGCCTGGGACGCAAATGGTGTCCCGATCTGTTGAGACATCGGTACCTTGTTTTATTCCGAAGAAGATGAGGTGTGAAGGGATGTGCGGGTTAGGGTGGGCAGGGAATGTGTATTCTTAATCACGCATCTTAATTGCGCATGCGAGAAATGCGCACACCCTCACCGCGGAATGGTACGGCAGCCTTTGCGTGTGAAGTGCATCCCATAACGTTATGTTAAAGTAGTGGCAGTGTGAAGATGCTACCGAACCGGCTCAATCGAGTAAAGCAAGTGTCGAAATTGGTGTGGCCTGTTTACAACAACAAAAAAAAAACACCGTGTCCAGATGCAACGGCACAGAAGCTTTCCCCAGTGGACCCATTTGTTTGCGTGTGATTTATGGCAGACAAATGAAATGTTGTACCGTGTCGAACTCGAACAAATGGAATGCAAGGATGGAATGTTTTTAAAGCACTTCAAGCGGCTTGAAAAATTGGTTCACAAATCGTACAGCTCGATCTTACGTTCAATAAAAAAAGTGCTTTATTGGCCTGTGGTTCCAAGTGATTGCTCCATCGTCATACGCACACAATCACACGCACACTCGGAGGGAGAGGGTCGTCAGAAGCGAGAGGGCTAGAAAAAAGTGTTGTCGCAGTACATAAGCGTTATCTATATCACGCCCCATATCAGAAAGCTCTTATATTCACTGACTTTACAACACCAAAACAGCAAAAACGAAAACCGTATCTATATCGTCACGCTACACATACACAGACAGCTCTTTCCTTGGATAATGAGCATGCTAATGATGATTGTGACAATGATTCATGGAAGGGAAACTGTTCACAATGATAATAATGATAATAATAATAATGATAAGAGTGGTTGCATTACTAATTTCATGGATATTTTTAGCACGGTGGACAACAAATGTTTGCAATGTTATAAAAAAAACGATTGGAGCAGGATTTGGTCAATTAAAGTCATGTTATTCGTGTAACGCATGATTAAGAATGTTTTTGAGTTTGTTACATTTACAGTACATTCAGAATTCTTCAATACGTGTACGTTTTGGTCACGAGATAATATGAGCAGTACTGAAGACGTAAAACTAAAATATTCAGACAAGCTCAGTTAGTGTTTCATTCCAAGGATTCAACTTCCCAATCGTGCCTTAAAATATGTGACCACCTTTCCCTAGGGGCAGCAACTATCTCAAAGATCGCGATTTTCAAAGAAAACAGTTACAGCATTTTATATTTAAAATTAAATTTATTCTTCGATTATGTATTCAAAGTTTCTAAATTATTACGGGTTATTACGATAGTTGATATAAACTAAAAGAGCTTATGATTTTCTTGAAATCATAATATCGAAAAAAACCTATATGATACAACATTCGCACTAAACTGATTTAATCTTATGGCTATGTATGCTAAAAACAAATTATGGAACGATTGCGAAGTATCCAGAGAGCAGATAATTTCTGTACATTTTTATCTATTTCCACTCCTGCCTGAGTTTCAGAACAATTATTTACAGCTGTTTACTATCCACTAAATTCAATCAGATCAAAAAACAAATATCATAAAGAAATTTCTTCAATTTTGCTAAGAGATTGGTACACATTGGTGTGATTAGAAGATACACTCGTTCTATCCTTTAACGTAAATCAGTTGACAACTTACCAAACTGTGTAGGGGAGTGTCGACAGTGCAATTTTTTTTTCGCTATACTACATTAAACCTATGTCAGAATTGCACTAATTGAGGAATGAACTAGCATTAACACACCCCTTTGGTGGCGATGCTGCATTCTTTACCATCCTGTAACCCCATCGTGTCTGTGCTGTACTTACAGTGGCGGTATAAGAACTATCGTCTAAATCCTACTTTCTTAACATGTTCTTAACATTCGTCGAGTCTTTTGCGTTATTCAGTTCATTTGGTATGATAAGCTTCCCTGAAGACAGTAAACAAAAAAACGAGATTCGTTCATCCGTATGAAAATTCATGTCAAAGGTGATGAATCAACCTCGTTCAACCTTATCGGGACATCGATACCACTGTCGGGCGGTTTATATTGTGCTTGCTCTCGATGATATCCTGTTGCCCGTGCACCTGCTCACTCTCCTCATCCGCCACCGAAGGGCTGCGGCTATGATTGTGCCCACCCGGTCCATGCTGACCGTGACCAAGCGTACCAACCAAATGTCCATCGTGGTGCATAGCTTGCTGATAGCTGGCGTAGTGATTTCCGCTCAGCGGTTCCATCTTTACAATCGTTCCAAGGGAATGCTGATCAACGCTACCGTTCACATCGGCAGGCAACATATCGTAGTACAGTATGTCCTCTGGTGATTGCGGTGGGCTTTGCTGATACTTGGAGCTTACAATTGATCCATTATTGTTTCCATGTCCTACACCGGCCATACTGTAGCTCACCGGGCTCAGCGCTCCGGCAGCGGCGGCGCCAGTGGATTGATGATGATGGTGGTGATGCTGACCCGACCCAACACCGCCCGTGGGACTGCCGACGAACATGTTCATTGGTGTGGGCGATTGTAGCATAAAAGCATTGGTAGTTTTCGGTTGCTGGTTGTTGTATTTACTGTTGCTTACGATTGCACCGCTCGAGGGAGTGCTGGTGATTGGTGAGGGGACCTGCTGCGTGTAGCAGATCGGTGACATGTGATTATGATGGGAAGGAGACTGATTGCTGCCCTCGCTTGATGGTGACGATGGGAGTAGCTTGTCGAAGGACGAGTTTTCCGCAATGTTCATCAACTTAATGCCTGCAAAACATTCAGCAAACGATTATTTTAATGAGTATATTGCTGTTCATTCGTGTGCCATGCGCTTCTACGTAAATACATTCGAGCAGTCGAGTAGCAGGCGCATGAGTACGCCCCTAAAAGTATGCATTCTGCTTACCATCTGTTTTCTTCGGTGTTTCGGTCAGACTGCTGCTGCTCGAATTGTTCTGTCGGTTAGCCGAAGCGTTACTAGCGTTACTTTTGCCGTTACCATCGCTATTTTTGCTTCCCTTCGGTTTGCGCTTACGAGACTGCAAAGTAGAATGGATTGATTCACATTAAACTAACAATTCCAACAACCAAAATATATTTATAATGTTCTAATAGTTTTAAATCTCTTACCTGTATGTTATCTTTTTTCATTGCCAGTGGACGGTTCACGTTGTGCAGTTTGTAGTACAGCCCACACGCATTGCAGACTGGTTCACCGACCTGGTTGCGGCGCCACAGCGAAGTGTTGGTTGTGTTGCAGTTAGAACATTGCAGTCCTACTCGTCTTGCCGAGCTCTGATGGAAGTTGTTAAAAAACAGTATTAGAATCTGCCTTTGAATAGCACACAATGTAATGCACTACATGACTACGGGACACTTATAACGGTAATGTGAATGATTAAACTACAGGGGAGTGGTAGGTTGATGAGTAAACAGGAATATCTACAATATTTTGTTAACGTGCTTATAAGTGTTAGACACAGGAAATCTTTTAAGAATGTGAAAGTTCAGCAAACTAAACTACGATAACGCTAGGGAATTCGGGGTGCATTCGGGAGGGTTCCAAGCAACAACAACAACAACAACACCAGGGTAAGGCTCTAATGAAATCCGTTCCAAATGAAAAAGTCCGAAGAAGGAAACCTACCATCCGTCGACTTTGCTTCTCCTCGGTGGTGCGAGTAGTCAAGTTACTGAAGGTATAGTTGTTCTTATAGAGATCCCCGCCCTGTTCTGCGGCCACTGGAATTACAATTTTGGGATATGGTAGACTTTGATTAGTTGCTCACAAACAAACAAAACAAAAAAAAACAATAGGAAAACAGGCGAGTACGAAGCGTGTAGTGAAAACAAAAAAAAGAGAAAAAAAAGAAAATCATCGTATAAAATGCAATAACACCAATTTCGAGTACGGTCAAGGTTCGAAACTAGCTATCTCCACCAAATCAAAACGGAAGCTTTTTGACAATGATGGCACTACAGCAAACAATCAAAGTCAATAATAGGTAGTCGCAAAATAGAAAAGTCTATCATTTCGTCGAGTACTAGCAACATTGTCATAAAAAAACTGGGCTACTTCTACTACTACTGCATAAACAATGGTCTCTAAATTTAGGGCCGGGCGGGGGTACATTTGCGGTGATCATTTCTGTGTATTTTTTTAGACCTTCCAAATTGGAATGGATTTCTTTGGAACATTAAAATGATGCGAAGCTTTCACCCTCTTGAACTCACCCCCAACTTAGGGACAAACACGCAGACACACACACACACACTTATATATAAACAAACATACACAAGTCTCATTAAAATTGCAAACCCGGAAAAAAAGAAAACAAATGCCACTTATGGTTTGATCAGCGAAAAATGACCTGAT
>KB697269.1:0-10337 GCA_000349165.1 Anopheles christyi
CATAAAAGAAGTAATTAAGAAATAATGAATAGCAAGCCGTTTAATAAGCTTATTTAGTTTACTAAATATATTATTGGCAATTTTCTGAAAACAATTATAAAAAATTATGTTTTAATATATTATCAAACCCCTTGTTGAACTTATTTTAGCTTGCGAGAGCTTACAGCTTGAAAAATTCATTATTCGTGCTTGAACACACTACACGCACATCATAAAGGTTTCAAATTTGGTTTGGTTCCAATTAGTGGCTTTACACTTCGACCCAGAACAGATTTGTATTCTGCAGCTAAATTGAATTTTACTACAACGCCTAAAAGTATGCACGTATAACCAATTCTATCGGTTATGCTGGTTTGGAAAATGAATTTAAATTTTGCAACACGAAAGATTGTTGCACCGCGTGGTGCATACGCGTAACTAAGTGCAATTTTGTGACTGGAAGAAAACATTTAAAACACTACAGGAAGCTACGAAGGCTGGAAAAAGACAGGTAACGATCGAGCATAGCTCATTTTGATATACAATGGTTCGCCTTTTATCGGAATTTTACCTACCATTTTTTTTACATTCATTAAACGTAAGAATAAATCTGGCTTGTGGAAGATTAATACATTAAAAAGAAAGGCACTTGAAAAAACCCACATCTTTAAAATGCTGATCGCGATCGCATCCGTTCCCCGTGAATGAATTCAACGCATAATTCACATAGCTCAATCGAGGTTTGGATTGAAATTGCACTGAATTGTATCGATCATTAGGCTCACATCATCAGGATTTTTTCAAGCCTCATGTATAAATCAATTGCATCCGTGCGGTGGATTGCAATTGGCATGTTTTTGCTTTGCATCCCTTTTTTATCTCTACCTTATACCGGACGTACTTTCACCTGAATTCAATAGTTTTTGCGTTGCATTTTACCTAACAAATGATTTTGGTTTTTTCTTCTTTGTCTGTTCTCGCTACTTCAACAATCACTCCAGCCAGTCGCGTCATACGCATTCCTACCAGCCGAATCATTTTTGCGAACGCTAATCGGTGATGGTGCTTGATTGATCAAGGGGAAGCCTTTTTATCCCTTTCCTCTTTTTCACACTCAAGCATCATTTGCATTCGCGGTGATAATGAAAAGTGCGAGTGATGCTGCATTTTGCACATTTTGCAGCACAAGTGGCAAGTGGTTTGCTCGATGCTTGGGTATGATTTAATTGGCATAGTGCTCGATGCAGTACTAAAAGCGCTGTAAACGAAAATTTTTATTCACATTGGCGCTTGGCAGCAGAGTTTTACCCAACAAAGGGCGGGTAAATCGGTTTGATCGTATGAATTCGGCAAAATTTATGGTTTGTGTTTTTAATGTTTTTTTTTTATGTGACTAGCAAATTTACTTGATTTGAGTGAATGTTGCATCCGTGCAGTGCAGTGCTATAAACGGCATTGGTTAAGTAGATTAATTTTGCGATGGATTCTATTTTACTGCACTGCAGGTATATAAAAATGCTGTGCTTTATAGCAATAAATCCAGGAAAACTAGGAGTAGACATAGTTTTTTTTCCTAAATGGATTGCTGTCATTTCAAGAGAATTAAAAATTAATTTACAAGGGCTTGCGATAGATAGCATTCTCGCTCTATATTAGGAATTTCGCTTAGTTTATCTTTCCGATCTATTGACGCTCATCATTCGTTCTCATCACTAAGAAGAAGCACTACAGCAAGGTAAAAAAGCATGGCATTACCTTCTCTGTAATTGCCAATCCAGCCACTTTGAAAGCAATTACACTATCTAGTCAACTAGAAAATAAAGAAAATGTTCAAAAACGTATGTATGTAGCTGAACTCGTTTTTAAGGTAACATGTAATCGAACTCTCTATCTGAGTGGCAAAATGTAACTGACTCTCAATTAAATGATTCAACAAATCGCCAAATTTTCCCTTTTTTAACGATTTGTTTACCATGTTTCTATTTTATTAAAATAATAATGAAGAAACCGTAAGATCTTCATTTGTGGTGCAAGATTCGCGATTATTTGCTTACTTTGTACTAAATTTTTTAAAAAAGTACAGTCATTCGAATTGCATACTTTTGGGCTTTCAGTAAATCCAAGCAAGGAAACCGATTTTGGTATGTCAACTGATTTTATGCCTAATGCATTTTTTTTAACATTCTAGCAAGTAGGATAAGTTCCAAAACCACCTACAGCACGAAACTGCTTGGAACTTTTGACAAGGAAGCAAATGAATTTATTATTAAAATCAATCCTAACATTTTATGTAATCACTATCGACGAAAAGCATACTTCCAACGGATTTCTTGCACAATTTACCATCATTTGCTGAGCACAAAATCCAATTAAATATTGCACAATTCGTTTTCAACGGATTCCCTTTCTTAGGACTCGGCACAAAATCAACCATCTAAGTCCAGGCTGTACGAGGGATTCGAGGTAGGTGGTGTGAATTGTTGAAACAGTCGATTGAGATTTCAAAGCTTAAACAAACTTCAACCAGCACCATTATGTGGCTCGGCATCCTTTGCCACAAAGACACTCTTTCCTCTTCGAGGTGGGCGAGGTGGGAAAAAGCGAAAAAGACAACCATGCTTTTATGGTTACAGAAGCAACAATCCGGCCGCGGCCAATAAGCATATTCACTGCTAAACTGTAGCTGTAAAGGAAAACTGTTGCCGAAACGAAAGCCCCTTCCGCGTATGATAGCGCCAGTAATTCCCGGGCCTCATAAATCCTTATTTGTCGCTCAATAGTTTGGTCGTCGCTGTCACAAAATGTCACCGCAAAATGGCTGCTGATGCCTTCCCTGCCCAGCGGATGAAATTGTTCCCCCGGGGGAAGGTAGAGGCGGTACCTTTGGTTCGTTGTACTAATTAATCATTTTGCGAAAATTGTTGTTAAGTCAAGAATAAATGGCATGTACGTCCCCAGGATGCCGTGTAACCGTGCACCATTATGAAAGGGTGACGACACGCAAATCCTACCGGCAAACATTCACGCTCCGTATGGTGTAAGTTAATCGAAACGAATCAAAATGGTATGAGTTCTGGAGTTCCCAACTGTACCGGATGTGCCCGAAGGCACTACATCCATCCGCTTCTTGTTTACAGTTCTTCGAAAGTGGTGGAATAAATTAGAAACCTTTGCCAGCCCATCCGCCAGTATTACCTTTGGAGCGTTTACTATGATTTCTCGGGTCGGGAACCGTCCGGGTGTTACAATAATATGCTCACACATCCAGCCAAAATGCTGGTCGATCTTGAACATCAGCTTGAATGTCTCGGGGTGATGATGGTTGGTGAGCTGGGAAGCTATTAGCGCCGTAGTGTTTGAATGAGAGATTTGTCGATGGGCTGCTCTAGAAAGCGAACCACACACACACACGTTCCTCCTTGTGCCTATGTTACCTTCGTCACCTTTCCATTATGATTTCCAATGGCTGGTGTTTCTGCAAAAGTTCAGGTTCATGTTTCGGTATGCTCAGGAAGGGAGGTGATAGGGGAAGCTCTTCTGTGGTTGACGGTTTTTGGGAAAACGGTTCAAACAGGGAAAGTTTGTGGTTTGCACCAAGGTTCGAAGAAAATGTGTTCTTTAATGGTTTCGGTTTTGCTCACGTGTATTAATCGCTTACCAGCGTAAGCGGATATAGTTTAGTGAGTTAGTGGCAAAACTCCTTGGAATCTTCGTGTAAAGCTCGGTTATAGTGCCGGCCTCTTTCTACCTAAACGCCCTCTTGAAATGGTTGTAATTTACCGTACCGTTTTGTAATCTGATAATAAATTCGTTGTATGGTGTGCTTTCGATAGAATTTTGGTGAATATCTTGTAATTTCATTCGTTGATGTCGGGGTAAAGGGGCATTTTTGCACAAATAGTTTCAGCAATCAGCCTTTTACTTCAGTTTGAATAAAAATAAAATAATGTTATTGCTCAATGATTAAAAAGAGGTAATATTTCGCAATCGCTTATTAACTACTTGGGCCCATCACCTGTCCATCGTTTATTCTGATCTAGTAATTAAGATACTATAGACTAGTGATGAAAATTTCGTTCCGAACTTTGTAGGTTCGTTCCGTTGCTTCTATGGAACGATCGAACCTAGGTTCACATAAAATCAAAAAGTATGTTTTTTGCACCTAGAATTTCGAACATCAAGCAACGGGTGTTACGATTTTACTGTTTTGTATACGTCTCTTTCTTTTTTTCTAGTTTTTATATTTTCATCTTTCAATTAAATTGTTTTGCATTACAAATTATTAGTAATATCAGTTATAAAATAGATATAAGTGATAAGAGAAATTTAATGGTGTATAATTATCTACGTAAAAAAGTCTTTATTTATAAAATAATGTTATGCAATTGTTAAAACAATATGAGTATAAATGGTTATGGAAGTGTGGGATTATTTACCTATAAAGGGAGGTTCAAAAAACCTACGAGGTTCGTTCCGTTCCTTATTAAAATTGACCTAGTTTCGCTCCGTTCCGAAAAAAATGGAACTTTTATATCACTACTATAGACGGGATTCAGTTGTAACTATGACACGAAAAGGCAGAGAATTTTTAGAATGAAAATGTAATCCAGTTTACGTGTTCTAAGCGTCCTAAGCTTCCAGTAAGTTTCAACTTCCTATATCAAACGAGTTTTCTTGAATGGACGAACTCGTATTTAAATTTTTCTGTTACAAATAAAAACGTTTATTGCTATTAAAAACGTTCCAATTCAATGGATGAAATTTCATTTGATAACGGCATGCAATCATAGACCTTAAGTGAACGCAGACCGTGAAGTAAAAAAAAATACTGTTGATTTAACCATGGTTTCAATTCATTTGCCAATCTATTGATTAAAGCCAATTAAATTTTTAATCCATCATACCCTGTAATTTGCCAATTGCGAAAAACGTAAACAAAGTATTTGCCTGTGTGTTTCAAATCAAGTCCAACTAATAAGTACACCAACATGCGTTATATCGCATGGATCAATTGTGGATTTGATGTTACTCAATGTGGTTCGAACCTTTCAACAATGAAGTATAGACAGATTTGAACGATTGGTCTCGTTGACATTACAAAGTGGTTAGACGGAGATGATGGTCTTGTTCGGATTCAATGTAGTTCATCTTTTGTTTGTTTTTGATCAAGATCTTTTTGTTTTTTTGATATCATATTGTTTTGCTTAATTTTTGACAACCTGTAAGTAATAAGTCGTTACGCTTTGCAGTGATTCTTATGCTTTTGTTTCTTAAATTGCTGCATGTAAACGTTTAACCACTGCTTCATGTCGATGCCGGGTATTTTGTGCAAAATGTCATTTGGCAACTTTGTAGGTTAGCTTCGGGAATTCCATCTGCGCGAGTAAAAAGAGCTGCAAAGCGAGACGGGCTGACGAAATCCGAGCACGGTGTGTTGGCAGCCGAAGTGCATTTTTTGCAACTGCAGCAAATCCGGTGAATTGTGCAAGTTAATCAATTTTAAGCATTAATTCATCGCTGAACCTTGAAAGCACATTATTATTATTCGTGCACGGCAGGAGTGAGCAAACGTGTGCAGTTGCATTCTGTTAAGCAAAGATGAATAACATTACTACCGACGAGATGACGCGGCTGCCGGAGACGATCAATTTTCCGGCGGAGGAAGAAAAGGTGCTCTCCTATTGGCAAACGGAGAAGGTGTTTGAGAACTGCCTGAAACAATCGAAAGGCAAACCGAGGTAAGTTGTGAAACTGGCGTTTTGGGCATTTTTTTTTCATGTAATATTTATTTTATGCTACTGCCAGGTATACGTTCTACGATGGTCCACCGTTTGCTACGGGTTTACCGCACTATGGTCACATCCTGGCTGGCACGGTAAAGGACATAGTGACGCGGTATGCCCATCAACAAGGGTACCACGTGGAACGGCGATTTGGTTGGGATTGTCACGGGCTGCCGGTGGAGTACGAGATCGACAAGACGCTTAACATTCGCGGACCGGACGACGTGGCTAAAATGGGCATCAAGGCTTACAACAACGAATGCCGCAAGATTGTGATGCGTTACGCGAACGAGTGGGAGCAGATCGTGGGCCGGATGGGGCGGTGGATCGATTTTAAGAATGACTACAAAACGCTCTACCCGTGGTACATGGAGTCGATCTGGTGGGTGTTTAAGCAGCTGTACGTGAAAGGGTTCGTGTATCAGGGCGTAAAAGTGATGCCGTACTCGACCGCCTGTACGACGGCGCTGTCAAATTTTGAGTCGGGCCAGAACTACAAGGAGGTTACCGATCCGGCCGTGTTTGTATCGTTTCCGCTCGTTGGGGATAAGGATGGTGCGGCGCTGGTCGGCTGGACGACCACCCCGTGGACATTGCCGTCCAATCTGGCCTGTTGCGTACATCCGGAGCTGGTGTACGCAAAGGTACGCGAGACGAAGACGGGTAAGGTGTACATCATGATGGAGTGTCGCATCGAGTCGCTGTTGAAGGGACCAGAAAACTATACCATTCTTGAAAGCTTCCCGGGATCTAAGCTGGCGGGGGCACGGTACGAACCCTTGTTCGATTACTTCCGCAAGTACGAGAGCGTGGGATTCCGTGTGCTTACGGACACGTACGTAACGGAAGAATCCGGTACCGGTGTGGTCCATCAGGCACCGTACTTCGGTGAGGACGATTACCGCGTGTGTCTAGCGAACGGGGTGATCAAGCGTGATCAGGAGATCATCTGTCCGGTCGATGCGAGTGGCAAGTTTGTGGACCCGGTGACGGATTTCGCCGGCCAGTACGTGAAGGATGCCGACAAAGCTATTGTGAAGCTGCTGAAGGAGCGTGGTCGATTGGTGCTGGCGTCGCAGGTTAAGCACAACTACCCATTCTGCTGGCGGTCAGATACACCGCTCATCTACAAGGCCGTCCCGTCGTGGTTCGTGCGGGTGGAGCACATGAACAAGCAGCTGCTGAACTGTAGCTCCCAAACGTACTGGGTGCCGGAGTACGTGAAGGAGAAACGTTTCGGCAACTGGCTGCGGGATGCGCGCGATTGGGCCATCAGCCGTAACCGGTACTGGGGAACGCCGATCCCGCTGTGGATCTCACCGGATGGCAAAGAGATCGTGTGCATCGGTAGCATCGATGAGCTGGAGCGCTACTCGGGCGTACGGGTGACTGATCTGCATCGCGAGAGCATCGATCACATCGAAATACCGTCGGCCGTACCGGGCAATCCACCGTTGCGGCGTGTGACGGAAGTGTTCGATTGCTGGTTTGAGTCCGGCTCGATGCCGTTCGCCCAGAGCCACTATCCGTTCGAGAATCCGTCCGAATTTATGAACAACTTCCCAGCCGACTTTATCGCGGAGGGTATCGATCAAACGCGCGGCTGGTTCTACACGCTGCTCGTTATTTCAACCGCCCTGTTTAACAAGGCACCGTTTAAGAATCTGAACGTTACCGGTTTGGTGCTGGCGGCCGATGGCCAGAAGATGTCCAAACGTAAGAAGAACTACCCCGATCCGATGGAGGTGGTGAATAAGTACGGTGCGGACGCGTTGCGTCTGTATCTTATCAATTCGCCTGTCGTGCGGGCGGAGAATCTGCGCTTCAAGGAGGAGGGTGTGAGGGACATCATCAAGGATGTGTTCCTGCCGTGGTTCAATGCGTTCCGGTTCCTGTTCCAGAATGTGGATCGCTTCGGAAAGGAGGAAGGCATCCGCTATCGGTACGATGCGACACGGCACGCCGAGAAACGTTCCACCAACGTAATGGACGTGTGGATCATATCGTTCAAGGAGTCACTTCTGAAGTTCGTAACGGAAGAGATGAAGGCGTATCGGCTGTACACGGTGGTACCAAGGCTAACCAAGTTCATCGATCAGCTTACCAACTGGTACGTGCGCATGAACCGCAAGCGCATCAAGGGCGAGTACGGTGTGGAGGACTGTTACCACGCGCTCGACACGCTGTACGACGTGCTATTGGCGATGGTCAAAATGATGGCGCCCTTCACACCCTATCTAACCGAATTTATGTACCAGCGGCTGCGGCTCCTGTCAAGCGAACCGATGGATGGGAGTATCCACTACCAGATGATGCCGTCCTCGAATGGACGGTACATCAATGTGGCCATCGAACGGGCAGTCGCCCGGATGCAGGCGGTGGTTGAGTTGGGTCGCGTAATGCGCGATCGACGTACGATGCCGATCAAGTACCCGCTGACGGAGGTAATCGTGGTACACCAAAGCGAGGAGTATCTGGCCGACGTGCGTTCGCTGGAAGCGTTCATACTGGACGAACTAAACGTGCGGCGCATTACGCTCAGCTCCGAGCGTCAACGATACGGGGTGACGATGCGTGCCGAAGCCGACCACAAGACGCTCGGCGTGCGGCTAAAGAACGACTTCAAGCAGGTGCTCGGTGCGATCAAGCAACTGTCCGATGCGGACATTACGCGTCAACTTGCCCAGGGTCATTTCGAAATTGCTGGCCACCGCGTGGAGCTGGAGGAGATCCGGCTAATCTATCAGTTCAGCGGTGGAAACGCATCGTTCGAGGCGCACAGCGATAACGACGTACTCGTGCTGCTCGACATGACCCCGAACGAGGAGTTAATGCGCGAGGGTACTGCACGCGAGATCATTAACCGCATCCAGAAGCTGAAAAAGAAGGCAAAGCTCATCCCGACCGATCCGGTACTGATCTACTACACCGTGAGCGGCGGCGACAGTGAGGTGCGTAGTGTCGCCGAAAGCCATCGCAGCTTTATCGTTAGCACGGTCAAGTCTCCATTTGTGCCGTACGCACCGGAAGCGGCCACCAAGCCAGTGCTGATCGAAGAGTCGCAGGAGCTGAAGGGAATCACATTGACGATCACCATCTGCTCGCCGCAGGACCGGGAGATTCCGGCCGTTCCGTGGGTAAATCTGCAACTCGATGCGGCCCTTGCTCCTCGGTACCAAGCTAACCCACCGTCCCGCAAGGCTTCTCTGCTTCTACAAGGACGCCTTTCCGGCACCCCGCTCATGTTCGACCAGTTGCGCCAGGAGGTGGTCACACTGTTCGGGCTAAAGGATGTACAGTTCAATGTGCTCGCTGGGTTCGATGGCCAACGGTTGGATGCGACCAATTACGATCCGAAGGCGCTGCATCAGCAGACACTATACGTAACGCTAGGGGAAAGCTTACCGACGAGCTGGATACCGTCCCGTATGCCTTACGTCCCCTTTCGCAACGTACAGTCTTCGGACGGACGAAGAACGACCGTGTTCGAAGAGAATCCGGTTGGCGTGAAACTACCGGCATCAGCACTATAAGTGATGGAAATTGATTGACCTTACCTGGCATAGTTTGAGTTTTAATTGCGAGGCGTTATGTTTGTACACCCACCCACTTTCCTTGCTCCTAACCCTGAATTCGCTTAATATGAGCTAAAGATTGAACTAGTACAATAAAGAATTACCTAAACCATCATCCCTTACGATGCTATGTTATGTTCTGTAAGTGTTTCACTTAATTAGGCGCCATCGGGATTAGTTTCCTTCCCTTCATACATGCGCTATGCTGAAAGAATAAAACTGCAAGTGATGTTAATGTGCCACCTTTTGACCTGTAGCAGGGGATGATCGTCAACCCACCGGTAAAGGGCGATAGGATGCGACCGATAAGGATCGAGCCAAGTGATTAGCTTAATCACCTCCCGGTACTAATGAGAATCAATCATCGGCGTCATTAGCGTGAGATAGACGCAACGTATTTCGCATCGCTGGAATTGATGCGGGCTTACAGATTAATTGCATATCAAGGGAGGGAAAGTGATGATTTGCCGTAAGCTAATGCAATTGCCGCGTGGTATAAAGTGAGTTAGTGAGTGGAATTGTTGCCACATTTCCCTATATTTGTTCTTCAGCCAGGTTTATGAAAATTAGCTACGGGGGATTTAATTGATGGATAACTAATGTATTGACTGTGGAACACTTATAAATATTTAATAATGCCTAGCTAGAGTGTGGAATTTCAGTTCATACGTTAAATGGGAGAAGTGAAAGGGGAACAAGTGATGCAAGCAGAATAACCCCTGAATACTACAATGTATTCGCTTCTAGTGGGGTTATGTAAATATTTACAGACAACAGGTATGTACTCATGCCAATCATCATTCGTTGGGCTTATTCCGAAGTGATCGGATAATGATTTCGAATTGATTTTTATTTAATTCATTGGAAAGTACTACTAAAACAAAGGTTATAGTTATAGTTTTCTTCCTGTCTGTTGTAGTTACCTGCGCCTGATATCCACGCAGAATTGGAGCCTAAAGCAATTGTATGGGTTTCGGGATAAAAAAAAGTATTCGTCGTT
>KB697270.1:0-10427 GCA_000349165.1 Anopheles christyi
ACTTCTTCTTCTTTGGTGGCCTGCTCACGAATGAGCACGTCGTCGAGACATGGCCAGGTTGTCTGGTTTTATCACATATTTTTCAATAATCGATTTTATTTGTATAATATCAACCTAGCCACATTTCAATACATTGTGTTAGTATTTCGTATATAAGCGATGTTAAATAAATAAATGTTTTCCCATCCCAAGTCGTATAGGCTTTCGTCCTGATAGATTAATCGAAACGTGACAACCGAGACACCACGCCATTTCCATCGTTCTGTAATCAATCATCATGTGTCACTTTGTCGTTCCTACATTCACTATTGTACTGCTTACCAACATATACTGCAGCAATGCTTTAGGCAAGTTTTTCTGGAATTTTTCTCCCAACTTACTTTTATCGATATACTTCTTTATAATGCGCAATCTTTGTTTATCTTTATATTTATTGCTTTGAGAACTTTATTTTTCCGATGGGCTTAGAAGCTTGGCAACTGCTATGATAATGAAAGTATAGTATGGGGATAAATATTTATTCCAAGCACAATAATTCGCATTTGCCTTTTTGATAACTCCTCACTAGAACGTAAATGTGCAAAGCAAAATCTATCACGTTATATGGTTGAAAAGCAACGACCCGGTGCCGTTAACCGTTTCCGGCTGTACCGTGGCACAAGAATGATGATAATTGATATAATGTTGTGTCGAAGCTTACCAAAAGTCTGTACTACATACACAGTAAAGCTATACTGCTTCTCAAACAATTGCATATGGATTACCTAGAGATAAATTTTTACGATTAAGGTTATGAACAAAAATACAGTGTTAAGGTGAATTCAGGTTGTAATTTAAGAATATGACAATACGCTACCATTCACAAAAGTATGTTTAATTGTCAGCTTCGTTCTAACGAGCGCTTTTGAAGCATAACGATTGGTACCAGCAAAAAAAGTTACGTAATTCTTCTGGGAACAAAAACCTTCAAACCCCATGTGATGGATATCCAAGAGAAAAGAAGGGATATTATGCAAACCATTACTTATTGAAGAATCATATCAAAGGGAGATGCATTTCAATGTTTCAATGCTGAAGGTAATGTTTCGATTTAAAAAAATGTTTCGTGAATGAGCGTTATTCAAAATCAGTTCAAAATCAAGATACTGTTGTTGTCTTTGGTTTGTGCGTTGCTGAACGTATTTTTTCGTTCAACTACGTTTATGTTGGAACTATTTGGAAAAGGCTTGTCATCTGTGATTTATTTTAACCTATGCAGAAAATGTATTGGATAATAGTCAGGATCAAACCTTTACCTTTTAGGATAGTTTAGTTCTAGTTAAGTTCATTAGTTTAGTTTAGCAGTTCAGACAAACATATCAAATAAAACCATGAAACACTATCATAACTAACAAACAATCTAAATGTTTCTTTCGAATTTTCAAGGAGCATTGTAATGTTGGACTTGTTCTTTCAAAGCAAGGTTACACATATGTGACACACATATGTTCAAAAGCATTCTCCATACACGTAATCCTCGTTTCAAATGTGTGTTTAGTAAAGGATTGTATCATGGGAGATTTGATGTTTAAAGTATAGTAAAACTTTAAAAAAATATGCTCAAGGGCTTACGTAGCACGCTTTCTACCACCGATGATTTAGGTTATAGTACAGTATGTGCCTTTTTTGTGTTTGAAAAATGGGAATAACAATGTACGTTGCATTACGTGGCTGAATTTTTTACCCGAATTGCTGCCACAATTGTTCAAAAGTCAGGTTATCGAGCGTTTGTTGTTCTACTATTTGGAAGTGAAAAATGTACTGTAGGAAGTAAAAGGGCATAAAACCCATTAATCTTTCTGTCTTGCCGGCAGCATTGGATTTTAAAGGGGTGCACCTATTGAGCGCCAATTTGCAGGGCAAAGAGTTACAAATAAATAACAATTACTCACTGCGTCAGGATACTTTAAGGCTGTGCAGTTAGGTTTACACTTGCACATTGTTTAAGAAGAACATAATGGGTATGAAGGATTTATCAGAGAGCTTGTAGAGCGGAGGGTTTTAAGTAAAGTGTTTCATTTACCACATAGTCCAACAGCCAGGAAGAATTCTCTATCCCAAAGAGTATTCGAAATCAATTTATGCCTGCAAGAGTTCGTCATCCTCTTACTCTTCTATGAGTATCATCAACACGATGCAGCTCTTCAGACAATGATTGCTGTTTATTATTCCAACGCTTGTGAGCTATGTGGAAAAATGGGTTGGACTTACGTACGTTTCATGACATTCATTGTTTGGTCCTATTAAGGTGAGATGAAGTAGTTTTGAGCCATGTGTCGCCAAAGTGATGTGCTCAAGGATCAACACAGCAAGAGATTTTGGCTGATGGATGTTTTGTGCTTAAGGTCCGCGTCGGGGTTGTAGCACACCTCAACTGATCTCATGAGGATGAAACAATTCAAACCGGATTACCAAAAGATTGCCTTCAAAACATTCACTTTTTTATTATCATTCTACATGAGGATGCAACGGTAAGACGGCTATGAAAAAGGGGTATCGTTTGTTTGTTGTTCGTGTCAGTATCTATCTTATATCTGCGTGAGTTCGAGCAACCACAGAATAGCAGAGAAATTTGTTATCATCTTAAAAACAGAGAATCCACTCCATCTTCATCCCCAGGCGACAGTAGTTGAAGCACATGTGAATCCTTTTCACGGCTACCCACGTTGCTGTGAGTGTCTTTTTCTGTACACCGTTCATAACACCCTTCTTGCATCAGCTAGTAGCAAACGGGCCTGGCTGATTGTTTGATTTTTTATTTCGTCGCCTTCATTCTGGAATGGAGTGCATTACTGGTTGGTGGAAACGATGAGCCAACGAACGTGGAACGAAAAGAAAAATCATGTGTTTGGTTGACTCGCTACTAGAGACCACTCCTATCTCTGGTAGAGAAGGTAAATCCTATCTCTGGTCGTTGGAGTGCTGGATTACTGAGTGGAATTTGAGTGGCGTCGGATAAGGCCGAGGCTTCAAAAGCTTTAAGCATATTGACAGCTGCAGCGAAATTGATTGATATTTTGGGAACGCTCCCAATGTGTCTGGTTAACAGTGTCAGGTGATGCGTATGTCCTGTAGGTAACATCGACCTGATTGGCAGGCGAAATGCAAACTCATGGTAGTTTTGCTATTGACCGTACCCACGCCTAGAAGCGTCTAGCATAGATAGCATTGTCATTCAATCCCAGGTAATGTTGAGGTACGATGTTTGCTCAAGGTATAGCATGTTTGTTCGCCTATTGATAGACAAACTCATCAAAGAGCGAACATGTAAAACAGAATTATGAGCAGCGGCTTAATCGAGTTTTTTTTTATTTACGTTACATTATTGCTTAAACAGACAAAATACAACCTAAAACTTTGAAATTACTGAATATTCAAACGGGTGGTTAATTTTAACAACATTCTGGTTCTAGTTTGAGCTATGTTTTTATTTTTTTGAAAATGGTATAATTTAAATAGATAAATCTATAATAGATCTGAAATGTTTTTATCAGTCTTATTTAAACATTTCAATCAATCTATATTTTAACTACCGTTTGACATCACAGTAATGACGGTACGGTATCGGTTACTTTGCATTTCTTGGTCTATTGGAAGCGGTGATTATTGATTAAAAATTGTATTGTTGTAAAATTGTTGTTTTCAATATGTCATTTAATTTTGAACGGACGACTCTTAACGGCTGTCGTCCAAAAAAACAAGCTAAGATTTCTCAACTGGAGGTAGATAGGAGGAGACTTTTGTGGATACTGCAATACCTCGAGGGATTCATCAGTACGAATTTAAATTGCTCTCGAAAATGTAAGATGGTATTCGCTTACCATCATTCTACAGGTTATTGTATTGGATAGCTAATGGAGACAACGTTCACGGTACTTTTTCACAGTACACTGTACTTTTTTTTTTGGAGTGCTTGCTCATTAATTTAACAGATTCTGGAGATAGCGCAATCCATGGTAATTTTGTGCTACACATAAATCCAGGCACGATAGTGTAGGTGAAAATGAGGTGCAAAAAGTGCCAATCACAATACGGAAACAGGACTGACTAAAGGAGAAAGAAGCTTGGTGATGTTGAAAGATGTTACGTACAACGCAAAAAAGCACCGTGTGATTGCTAGCGGCTGGACAGTACCTCGTTGAGGTTGTTTATGGGTTTATTTAGGTTTTAAGAACCTAGTGGATGCCTGATGATCTTTTCCAATTCGCTATTTGGCTCAACGACTGTCTGAGGGATTGGGGGTAAAATTGTATAGCAGTAGGTGAGGCAAACTTGGAAACTATTTATCATTCGAGAGTTGATTTAGAACGAGGAAATCACTATTCTTATACATTGTAAGCAGCATGGTTAGCTTTAAAGAGAAATATTTTTCATGTCATGCAAAACAAAATCGTGCGAATGTGCCAAATAATCAAAAAAAAAAAAAAAATTACGAAAGACGATGTTAGCAGAAACATGTTGCTTTTTACAAAGCCTCATTTGAAAAAGTTAGCACATAACAAATAAAAGCTATGAAAATTAATTGAAATTAGCAGATTTGCAAAGCCACTACTTTGAAAAGTGTACTTTGTGGCGCAACATTAACGCGAGTCCAACACATTTAGATAAAATTGTCCCTTCTCCCAATAAACGATGAAAGTCTTTAAAAAAAACTATTGATCGTGCTTAAACTTCATAGTAAATGTTGGTATGCCCTAAACATAGGGAAAGAAAGATAAAATAGAAAATAATCATTTCCCAGCAGCACATTGAGCAGACTGGCTAATTAACACAAAGGCCAAGACGTGGTTGGAGACGAGATGTTGTATTCCTAGTTCCACTTAATGCTGCACTGAACAAATTTGCGATAATGATAACGGATGTTCATTAGGGCAGCGGAAGAACTTTGGTTTCCCCATAGAGAATATGTTTTCTACTAACCGTAAGTAGACGTTCCAAGAAACACAATCGTGACAAGTAATATATTTCAGTATCCTATTCGAGATTGTTCTATGGAAAGAAAAATAAAGAGAGCTTTAAGTTTGATGAGATAAAGTTCAACATGATCATAGCTTATTTCAACCAGCGTCAATATGAACCAGAAGCTATACACATAAAATGTTACTAAATAAACACAGTTCTTAATTTGTTAACTCTTCCATGAATTATCTTTTTTAGGAATGATAACATCCTTGCATAGATATGAGGTTATATGATAAATTTCTGCAAACGACATTAACATCTTTCAAGGAGGATCTACCCCGTCAACAATGAATGCATCTCAAGGGGAAAATATATACACCGTGTTTTTCTGGCTGCTCAATTCAAATATCATGTGGTATGTTTTTTAAATAGTACATTCTATGACATAGTTATTTTAAATACAATAATATTAAACACACCTTGCCTCAAACCTTGGTCAGTACAGCAACCGTTTGACTACCGATTGTGTACGTACTGATGCAAAACAAACAGACCTGAGCTAACGAACGAGTATGCGGACTAAAACCCGTTTGCCGGAAATAGCAAATGAGAAAGTTATCGGGAAGTGAACGTTTCTGAGTATAACGAAGCTGTGGTGTGGGAACAGGAACCTGCATGAACGCAAACATACAACTAATACAGAAAAGTTTGATATGGTGTTTGAAAACATAAAAGGTACCGCTGGTAAATTTTGGTTTCTTCGACTAAACGGTTGGAGGTGCTTGCTATCTGTAGTGTCATCATTCCATGCTGGTTTTAAGCCCAGATCGATAAAACGACAGTCCTGCTGGGCCCATGCGAGCAAACGCTGACAACGGTAATTTAAACCCAGCAGTGTAGAACGATACGGCGTGTCTAATTTAATGAATTGATCCTACCTTTATCGATGGCAATCGTAGTTGCAAATACAAGGTTTTTGGTGTAGGGCACAAACGCTGCTGCCTCTTATTTCCGTCGTACGTACGTTTGTTTATTCGTTGGATTTCGCTTGTTAGTTCATTTCACAGCACAGAAGGACTTTAAATGTTCTATCCTGATATACAATATATCTCCACATCCGGTATCGTTAGAATTGAATTCCCGGGAAAGGTAACAACACATGCGAGCTGCTAGACTGTAGTTTATAAGTTCGAGTGAGAAAATACGCAAAGGAACTTAAACATGTGAAAAAGAGAACGGAAAAAGATGCCAGTAATGATGAAACATGGAACAGGACGACGAGGTTACGTTATGTTTCGGAATGTCTTTTTAGCTCATCAAAAATGTGAGACACTAGTTTTTCGTTTTTGTTTTTTGTATGAAACACAACCAAATCACGAAGAATTATTGATCGACTTATATTAATTATTGAATCACTTTACGGTATTGTTGAAGACATGTCTACACTTACTTCTAACAAACAACAAACGCTGAAAACGCTGTAAAATTACACTAAACGAAAGAAAAAATCCCGGAATGCCGTGCACTTTTCATCAGAGATCAAACACAAACTGAGCAAAGCATCTTTGGTAGCTATGTATTTGTGAATAACAGGGAGCGACGTAGAAATCGCCGCTTATAAAGCGAGATAGAAAAAGGTAAAACATGTGATGAAGAAAAGAGTAGGACAACAGTGCAATTTTCTGAGAGAGTAAAACTGACTGAAAGTGCCATTCTCTCTTGTATTTTACATGTTTTATGGCAGGAGCTGTGGAGCCAGCAGGATACTCTCGTATGTCCTATCTCGCGATGGTTTGCTTCTCAAGGCAGTGATAACGACATGCGCCTGCCCTGTAAGTTATGCAAGAGAACGTAATCATAGACAGAAAGTAGTTGAATGGTGAGGTGGGATTCGTTGCGATGGTTACCACATAGATAGCCAGAGAGAATATTTGCCGTGAGAGTGTAATCAAAGCTTTCTAAAGCATCTGAATGCAAGACTTCTCTTGTTGTAAGTTAGCAGCATAAAACATGAAACTGACTGTACTGTTTGTACTAATACGCAAAAAACATTTTACTGTTGTGATTTTGATGTTCGCCTAATGCGTGTTAAACACTCACCTTAATTGTTGCTTTCGTTCGTAATTGAACATGATGAGCATTTGGCTTCTCTGGAACGAAAAATCAGTAACGATCGAATTTTAAGTAAAGTTCATTACCATGACCTACATTGGTGAGAGATGGTTATTTCTAATGGTGCTAAATGATAGGTAATGCAAGATTGTATGATTTATTTTTCCCGGCGAATGTAAGGCACACTTGTTCATGCGGAAATACCGGAAGACACGCGCCAAACCATGCTGCTGCCAGTGCTGTACAGCAGAGAATGTTTCACTTGGGTTTTGAGTCGGCGCATGCGTGTTGTTTGTGGTATCCGTAGTCACAAGGTGACGTGAAGGCGAAATAAAATGTGTTGTACACGTTGACATATTGCTGCCATTGGCGAATGCTTTGCCTGCCCGTTTGGCAGCGAAACATTGCAAAGAAACACGGAACTAGTATGCGAAACGAGACCAGCATGAACATGACGAAAATTGTTATGGCATCGAACAGCAATATCAGGCAAAACTTCACTGGCAATGCTTTAATAAGCATAGCGACTAGGATGTGCCAAGCAAATGCCAAGAGCTCCCCGGAAATAACTGGTGCTCTCATAAACTATCATTCAATACGAAACACTGGGACTCGCGTACTTGTAGAATTCCGGGGAGCTTTTCGGGAAAGGAAGCGAGAAGTTATTGCACACCGCTGCTGCATGTGTTTTTGTCATAGTTTTTTTTCCCCGCTACATTATTTACATCAAACTGTCTCAAGAGTACAATTTTACGACGCTGTAAAACGATGAATGCTGATTCCCTTCACAGAAAGCTAGAGCAGCTGAAATCAGCTGAGTGGTGATAAAAAATCGTTACCATATAGCGCTGTGGGGATTTCGATGGAATGGCGAGCCCATTGAAATTTATTGTTTCCAGCACATTATTAAATTGTTTGTTATAGTCGTGAAGTGATTAGACGACGATTGCATCGTCACCTTCAAGGCTTGGGATAATTTTAAAAGGAGTTTGCATTTTGACGTTTCGGATTTTACAGGTTAAAATTCTTTATGAATTTGTTTAATTGTTGTTGCATTATCAGGTTAAAGTATTTTAGAAGTTTTTCAACACTTTTCAACATTCAACACTCCATAAATATAGAAAAGATATGAATAGAAACTACAAACTAATAGTAAAGATTTATAACAAATGAAATCAGTTTACAGAATATTGGCAGAAAATTAGCATTTAAATCGCTTTACTGTTCAAACATGTTTAGATACAATGAAAAAAGAAGCAAAATATGTAAATACGCGAAAAGCGATTATCGATAGAAAATGGGCGCGAAATATATTCCATGTTTAAGGACTATTCAATGTTAGTTTAACGATGGATTGTGTGACGAAGGGTAGATTACCATATGCATCATATGCTGTCGATCAGAACGATTCCTTTTAGTTTTGAGAAACTTTCTCCTATTTTTTAATTTAGCCTAACTTTTTCGATAAGGGATGATAACGAGTTAACACCTTATGAGGAATTGCTAGATCGGCCGAACCAATGTAAAATTCAGACTATTTTTAATTTCACCCCAACACATATTGATTACCACCTTAGCATGAACTAGTAGGGTTAGTTATAGAATAAAACTAGTTTGTATGGTGCGACTTTTGTGGTAGTCTGTTGATTTAATTTAACTTCTTATGAAATAGGGTGGCAACATGGTATGTTCTCATTTCCCCTGTTTGTGAAGATTTAGATAAACATCTCAATAGTAATGCAATGCTCGACAACCACGACAACTCGCGGTTATACAGTGGGAGTTCCGCAAAACTTATTTTTCTTGGTTGTGAGTGAAGAGTCGCGTGTGTCATAACATTTTCATTATTATAAGGTGTCAAACGAGTGCTGCATTTTTGCTATCCCGTTTTTTATGTTATTGTTATTCCATTATTCGTTTTCCTATTGACTAGCTTTTCAACTTTACTGTCCGTTTGGATAATATCTATGTTGAGAAGGTGCTTTTGGTATTGCCATACCAAATTAAACTTTTTTTTCTTTTTTAATCTATCAGATCGTTTTTGAGTTGAGAATTGAGTTATAATTTGAGCGTTGATTGACCGTAGGGAACAATATAAGCAACAATAAAAAATGCGTACTTTTTGTCTGAATTCAGCAAATGAAATTTAAAGAAATATTTCCTTATAAGTTTATATATTAAGATGTACAGTTAGGGTAAGAATTAGTATTAGGTATTAGGATAAGATAAAATTAAACTAAATATTATGTAACACATACACACTCAATACAAACAATCAACAATAGAACGGTCTAAGGAATAATGATGAATAATGTAAACATATGAATAAAATGCACATGTTGCATAATACGGTTTAGTTTAGTTTTGATCTCATTAAGAACAATAAGAGTGATGAAAAACTCTACTTAAAGAATATTCTTCTGCTTAGCGTAAACATCTTGGCTTTACAAGAATTTTACTACGTCCGGCATTTGCAGGAGCCGGCACGACTCAAAAATAAATAATATCTTTGATAATGAAAAATAAATAATAATAAATAATAAAATAATAATGAAAAATACTCCATTTTATCGAAACATTCCTGAACTGTTAAAACATACCAATTCAATTGTACAAAAAAAAACACAACTAAAACTTTATGTTTTTAGTTAACAACAACTTCAAAACCACCTGAACCAGAAAGAGCAACTGAACTAAAATGTAAACCATTTCAAACTGAGATGCTCATTTCGAATCGCTAACGAAATGAACGCAAAAAAAACCACCCGCCAGCAGGGAAGAATACTCGCGACGAAGCAGCATGATGCTTTAAAGCCCCTCGAAAAAGGGATTGTTTTGGTAGAGTTTCGAAGTAAGAAAACACGTAACCGCAAAACCAAAAATTCCACCCACAATTAACCACGGAAAAGAAGCGCACTGTGAGTGCATTGATATCGACATGCTGCTTGTCTGAAGAGCTTCATCAGCATGACACTCTGCGTCCAGAATAGAAGCCACAATTTAAAGGTGCAATTCCGTATTTATAGGTATATGAATAAAAGATAAAAGAGCATGCTGGGTGCCGAGTTGTGCAGTATCGTTTAGTGCAGCCCTAGCTATCCAAACGCTAAAGCAACAAGAGGTATTCTTCACCAGCAACGGAGCATGAAAGCGTCCTGTATGACGTTAATTTATGGATTTTAATATGCTCTCCTTGCAGGAAGGCAGAACCGTCGGAAGCAACCATATCACGGTGACGGTGACGAACCAATAAGCGCATGAATGGATGGACGGATGAATGGTTGAATACTTGCCTACAGTGGGACAGATCGCCGCCAAGAGAACTGTGTTGCTTTGCACACACACACACACACACACACACACACACACACACA
>KB697271.1:5624-35147 GCA_000349165.1 Anopheles christyi
GTAACGTTTTCGGTTGCGGAGTAGTGAGCCTCCAGGATGGCCGCAATATTTTATAATACGGAATAACCCGCAACAGACAAGAATAGACAGAGAAAGAAAGAGAGAGCATGAGAGAGAGAGAAAGAGAGAGGGAGAGAGAGAAGGAGGAATAGAGAGAAAGAGATTAGCATAACCCTTTATGGACAGTTCTGTGCAATTGTGCAATCGAGCAAAACACCTAAATGTAAATCCTAGTATCCAACATCATAAGCATAAGAAAGGACATACTATGGAGGAACAACAACAACAACAACAACAAAACACACTATTCACATTAGCTCTCCCAGCAGGCAGTGCAGTCTTTGCGTTAGTGCTGTTATGGTTTCGTTTTGTTAAAAACCATCGTCATCATCATTATCATTCACTTGTATCCGGGTGTTAGTATTTATTTTGTTATTTGCGTGCGTATTTCGTTGACCAATACGGGCACCGAACGTTCGAACCACGCGATCACTTTGTTTTTGCATGTAATGAAACTAAACTATTGCTTCAAATACACGATTGTTGTTAAAACCTTGGTTCTTCTATTGTTCATGAGGAGTTTCGTTTCAATTTACAGCCCATATTATTATTTGTGTTGTTTCTGTCGGGAAGGGTGAGTAAAAGCGGAGTGAAGTATGTTGCAGCATACATAATTAGATAGCTAAGCTTTGTGACTATTCTTTATCCTTCGCTATTCACAGCTTTTATTGATTCGGGAGATCCGTAGGTGTAACAAATCTGGCATGAAATGTATGAAATTTATCAGTGGCTAAACTGTTACTCAAAATCTTATTCAAACTATAAAACACTCGTTCTACATTACCTGATTTGTTGTGAAAAACTAAAAATATAATAATATATATATTAATAAAGTATGTAAAGGAATGAGAAAATGTTGGCTTAATTGAAACATGGATTCGAACAAGAAAGTGTTTTGTGCGGAAGTAATTAAATTTTATGAATTTAGCGAATAGGCTAATGGCTCATTTGTTTTTGTTATATTATTTTAATTATTATTCTTAAATAAATATTAAGGATCTGATGCTGACTAGAGAACTTTTCTGCAAAATGATACAATTTTAAAAACTCAATGTATTAAGGACTAGCTACATGTGCTTATACAATACCTTGACGTTTGTTGTTCAATATGTTGCTCGATGTACGTGTGCGTAAGTGATACGATATTTCTGTGTATGTGTAAATCTAATACCAGAAGCACAAATGACATTACTACTGGCGATCAGTCAGAATGATAAGTTAAATTTTATCGAAGAATAAAACATAATATTGTTGGTTTGGAAAGATTAGCCTTCTCTCTGTAAAGCAGTATGAATTACCTATAAATAGTGCTTGAGCCGAGAAAAATATAAAATATTAGATACCCGCCATTTTGATTCCAGAAACAGTATGCCAAACGTACATCCGCAACAGGTAGTATAACGTGTTTCTATTCACGAAGGTAATGAAATGGTTTGTTTACAGAGTGTGTTGTTGTTTTTTTATACATTAAATGACAGATCAATTTAAAATACAAAAAATATACAAATATTTTACATTATAAATCAAAGTAATTGAAAATGTTTTTTGTTTTTATTTTTTGTTTATAGTGCAAACGATGTCAATAGAGCATGTACAATTAAATAAATAAATTAATTTCATATCAAACATCGTATCACATGTGTTCCAATTTAATAATATAGTATGAAAGTGAATGACTATGTTTGAGGCAAAGTACTATATTGAGTATTCTCGGACGTTTAGATTTCCTTACTTCTGTAGCTCCTTTGTACATGGGACGAGATGACTGGCCACGCGCCTACGCTCCCAGTGTCTCTGGTGAACCTCGTGACAGTTTTGTTTAGCGTCGAGTTGTTCTCCCGACGTTCAGACACCCTTTGACTTGCGATTGTTTGTGAAAAAAATGTTACTGTTTTTTTTATTCCCGATAAGAGGTTAAGCTCTTTCCATCACGAGGTTTCCGCGTTGCCATCGTTTGTAAGACTAAATCCCTGGCCGGCGAGGCTCCCATGATCGACGATGGCCCTGGTGGCCGGCTACTCCCATAGGTTAATCCGCCACTACCCACCCTCCTGATTAGCTACGCGCCACTATCCGCTCAAGCGGTTGGAACTAGTCTGTGTACCCAAGCTTGGATATTCGATGACCCAAGTTACCACTCTGCACAAACTGGGACGGGTCCGAATGGGAGTTGAATTGGAAAGCCTATGTTATCCCTCAGAGGGGCTTCGGATCCTATACTATTGCAGATATCTAATCCCGATTCGCATAAATCTAGCGGTCCATGCAACGTGTCGAGAATCTGTATGGTTATTATTGACATCTTCTAATTTTTAAGTATTCATCCGGGTTTCCGATTAACTAATTCATAAAGTTCAGTCTTTCAACGAGGTTTTGTTCTTTTTTATTTCCATTATCCATATCTATTGGGCATTATAATGTCAAAATTTGGTAATCTATGTAAGTAAACAAAAGTGAGTATGGTAGGCTAACTTATTACCGTAACCAATCGCTTTCAACTATGAGCATCACGGAAGAAGCAGAAGCACAAACCCAAGCCGATGCCATGTTGAGCAGTATTTAAAGCTTCCATTAAGTTCTGATGAAGGTGTAAAATACTGTCATTATAACAAAGTAGCAAAGCACCCAAACATATTGTAATACATGTTATATAGTTTCTTTGCTACCCTAAATCGTACGGTAAACATTTTGATGTGTTTGCCGTCAAATCACACAATACCTGTTGCACTTAATGATACCATGCAATATTGATGGCTGTTTCATTCTATTTTACACTGCATCAACCCGACAGCAGGTAATCATCGGTGTGAACGTACTTGCGTGACGAAAGAATGGGCATCCATTTTGTCACCGATAAGCATCGCAATCAATTGTTTGTCATACTTTTTTTTTAATCCATTTATTCAAGAAGCAAAGCATGTCTTCCATGCATAAAAAGGGGTCCATTTAAAACGGGTAGTTTCAGTCGCTTTTCGCCGGTAAGTCAGATTCTCTCAATGTTTCGTGCACAATGCACTTTCCAATAGTGTTGATGTTAATGGTTTGTGTAGGGGCACGGTTCAGCAGTGCAGATATTGTAGTGAAAGCGACCACAACCCGTTGCTATTCGCCGGCATTTTTGATGTATGAATCAATGATGAACAAGTTCCTGGAGGGCTACCAAACACTGACGACCATTATTGGGGACGATATGGTAGACAATGCGATCATTGAAGCGATTAAGTGCCACCGTGTAAATAAGCTGCAAGCTTCCTACAAGCTGTACACGGTCGATACCTACTTCCAATCGGTCGAGCGGGATCGAAACAACCCAACCTATGGCTACAATCTAAATCCTTACCCATTGTGGGAAGCGTTCCACTGTGAAGCGAATGTGTCCATGATTATGGAGCAAGTTCTGCCTGCAATTGCATTTCGCAATCCTGTAGCAAGAATTGTACTGCTCGTACGTGGTATCGCAAAATACGACATGCTGCAGTTCTTTCGAAGCGCCTGGATACGGTTCAAGATGCTGGACATTCTCATACTGAGTCGTATCGACTATCAGACACTACTGGTATGTCTCTTTAACCCATATCTGACCGAGCGAGACGAAATGTTGGACGAACGGAACATGCACTGCCATCAACTGCGCACGATGGAAGATGTGTTGCTATTCAATGAGGAAGCTCAGCAGTTCACTTACGAGCGTATTAATAACCTTCACCTCTACCAACTGAAAGTAGCCATCACAGATGTGGACTTAATGTCGAAAGCTGTTTTCTTCCATAACGGGACAATTCGTCGGTAGGTAGCTATTGTCTGATTTCCGTTCAAGGAAGTCATGTTTTATTGAAACAAAAATACCTTATCGGCGAAATCCAGCAAGGGACTTGTTATCGAATTTCATGTGTACGAGATGTGATCAAATCGGTTCATGCAAAGGTTGCAGTACGTTTTATCCCTGCTTTAAAAGTAAATATTCTCTCAAAATCTAATTGAAGGAATAACCAAAGAAATCTTTAATGAATCTTCCACTCTTAGATATAAATCATTTTATGAATTAAAACATTTGATAAAAACTTACATCCTGAGTTTCAGCAGTTTTCTGTGTTGAATAACATTTAAAAGTATTTTTTTTAATAAATTTAAAGTTTTAAATTTTTGTTTGAAAAGTTTTTTTTGTGCGTCACAGCTAAAAAGCTACGTAAGCCGAATCCTGCATGTTTGTTAATTATTGAACTATTGGAAACTATTGGAAGCATGAAATTTATTTTGAAATAGAAAGATTTTATGTTGAAGTTAGGGTTTCAAATCAATTATGTTTGAGTTAATGACCTCCATAGACTTGAAAAAGAGATACATTTAATTTTATCTCAATCTTGAGTTGTTCATAGGTGTATATAATGTAAAATTGAGTTTTCCAAGGTTAAAATATCCAAGGTTAAAAAATGTTTCCAGTCAGCAGGGTGGAGGGCCATCGCTAAATCGAATCAAACAATTGCCAATCAAAAGCATCGTGACTGTTAGACGGCAAGACATCAGTACCCTATACAGATCCTACAGTGTAAGGATATCATTGATAGAAATGGAGTACAGTTGAATTAAATAAGCTTATTAAAATGTTACAAAGGCTGATCTTTGTTTGTACCGTTTTTTGTATTACTAAAGCTATCAGTACCTGGACGGTGAAATGGTGGAAATTTTTCGTGAAAGAATGAACTTTACCATACAATACATTCAACTAAATTACCAAGAGTCGGTCGGCTTCATTTCATCGAACGGCAGCATCGGTGGTTCGTTGCAGATGCTCGAGGAAAACACAATCGATCTCGCGGCCAACTCGCGCTCCATCATGCAACACCCTATGCGGAACCTGCAGTACGTGCACTTTCTCTGTCCCATTCGGCTAGTGTTCGTGGTCCCGTTCAACTACTTTCACGATCGCTACAAGATGGTCTTCTTTCATGCCTTCTCACTGCAAATGTATTCGACAAACATTGCAATGGCGGTGCTACTACCAGCACTTCTGCTGGTACTGATGCGTCGTGATTTTTCTGCACGTGCGTACGCAAAAGAATCGTTTCGTATACTGGCGATTGTGTTTGCGTGCAGTGTTGCCTTGCCACGGAATACTCGCCATCGGCTAGTGTTGATGGGATTGATGTTCTACAGTATTGTGGCGTACTCGGCCTGGCAGGGCATTACGATCGTGCAGCTAAACCAGGACGATGAAAAGCTGCGCAACATACAAACGCTCGAGGAACTGGTCGAAACGGACCTAAACCTGAAAGCAATCGTTACGTTCGGTAATGCGATACGCGGGAAGGTTTGGAATGGCAGCGATGTGCGGGGACGCATAGCAGCACGGCTGGATGTGCAGTGGACACCGTCTAACATTAGCATCATACCGGAGGTGGCGGACAGTCGTACATCTGCCGTGCCGATCATCGAGTACTTTGTTGAGGTGGTGCGATCGCGCTACTTCGACTTGGAACGCAAGCGGAGCAAGGTGTACTTTATCCGTGAATCATTCATCGAATATTTGACAGCGATGGCATTGCCAAAGAACTCACCCCTGTTTCCCACGATTCGTCGTCTGACGATGAACTGTTTGGAGAATGGGGTAGTGAACTTTCAGCTGTCACTCATACGACACAAGGGAGTACTGCTGCAGATTGCCCAGAATCGCAACAGGACTTTACGCGATGAGCCACCTGCCAGAAGGGTTAACCTGTTTAACATGCGCATAGTGTTTTTCGTGTATATAGTAATGAATGGTGTGGCAATTTTGGTGTTTGTTTTTGAAATTGTTTACTACCGCCACCAGAAGAAACGTGCGGCAATTCGCAGGAACCGTCAACAGACAATAGCAAGACGTTCGTCAATAATATGGCCTTACATAGAGTAAGGGAGAGTCGGTGTCCCTGACAACATTGCTAAAAAATAATAAAAAAAAACACAGCTAAATATACAAATGCTAATGTAAAATATGAACTACTTACAGGGTTTTTCATTTGATAGAACAACACAAGGGTGTCTTAAGACAAACGAAGCAGATGATAAGACAATCGCTTCATTTGATTCATATAAGGCGATTGTCTTATCATCCGCCGCTTTTCATCATCGCATATATTGTTATATCAAATGATAAATCCTCTAATTACAAAGCTGAATCGTGTTGAGAACTTACCATAAGTTTGCAAAAAATCTTTTTCTTCTTATTCTTTGCGTCAACAGTCTTAATAGATTTTCTTTTACCACGTAGTCGAAACTGGAGGAAAACCCCCCTAAACCTAGTGTTAATATGCCATTCAACAACACATTGAACAACGACTCGAATAAGCTTCATTTATCTAAACATCAGATTCAGCTTGCCTAAAAACCAAGGATATGTCACTAAAATTTGTCATACCTTTTAACCTTATGCCAATAACTTGTTTGTTTATTCCAGCCTAATGGAGGCGCCTAGTGTTTAAATAACGAAAAACTTTTATACCGTAAAACTATGACAATAGAGATCTTGTAAGGTGTACCATAAAAGCGATCCAGTTTTATCTAAATAATTAACTCTTTTTCTTAAAAAGATCCTTATGTGAAAGCAAGCTGATCATTTAGAAAAGGCTAATGAAAAGAACATGGCCTGAAAGCCAACCTTGCTCCAGGATGATCAAACTATTACATCAATCCATGGTAGCATTCATATTTTTATTCGCATAGTCAACATTATCTCAATTATACAATATAAGGAAAATGTAATAAAAAAAATGCATATATGGACTTTTGAGTAAACAATTGAATATTTTTTTCGATTTTGTATTGTTTAATCATTGAATATTTTTTAAATATTGAATAATTTTATTTAGCTGTTCTTCACATAGAAAGTATTAAGGTTAATTTGGCGTAACAACCGAGGCGAGATATTTTGCCTTTTGTGAGTTCGGTTTGGAATATACTTCTTCATGAATTCGTGGATAATAGAATACGCGTTAACACAAACGATACACATTTGTTTAAAATAATTTTTGATTTCATAATTGGAAGCCAAATTAATTATTATTGTGTTAAACAATAAACTAATTTGTATTTTACCATAACGATTACATGTATAACATGTCAAACCTATTTTATTGTAAAAAAATTAAAACAGAAAACACAAGTACTGGGCGTCTCCATTGCAAAGCCCGAGCACAGCTGGTACGCGTATGTTTCGGCTGTGAGATACTCATTACACTTCCGTTGCCATCGTTACCAAACAATGGTCTCTCGTTGCAGCTCTCTCACGAATATACGCTCTCTCGTCTCTTCGCTGTACATCCTGTAAACCGTGAGACTATGCGAACGCGCGCCCGAACTCAATAAAAGCGTGCTATTCTGTGCTACAAAGCAGATACACACGACATATAGGTCACACACTTGTTGAACAGGAGAGCTTGCCGACCAATTATGTCTTTCCATCCGATAATAGGGTTTTCGTTCAAAATTCGTTAACCATTATCTACCGGCACGTCGGCGAAAGAGGGTGTAGCTAAGCGAGCAAGTTAGCTGTGTTTGTTGAATCGTCTTTTCAAGTGGTGAATAACGTTTTTTTTTTACTTACTTACTAAAAAACAGCCATCTGCTACAATATGTTATCTATGGATTGCACAAACAAGCGCCAGAGTCGAGTAGCAGTGGCGATGGTTGTGTACATTTCCCTGTTTCTCGACAACATGCTGCTTACAGTAATAGGTAAGAGTTAATTGATGTGATAAAATCAAAACTATAGATATAGCACCACTGATTAATTTCAATTCAATTTACAGTTCCTATCCTCCCCGACTATCTGGTGCAGTTTCACGCAAACGTGCCAGCCAGCGTCATCTATAAAAACTTTAGCCTTCACTACGTCCCCAAGCTCATCGGAGCGGTAAGCGACGGAATGGTCATCGTACAACCCACTAATCCTCCAACTGATCGAACGATTGAGCAGGAGAATGGTTCCATCGGTATCTTGCTGGGTGTGAAGGCACTCGTGCAATTGGTGGCCAACCCGCTCGTAGGCAGTGGAACCGTCCGCTTCGGCTACTGCATCCCGATCACGTTCGGTACATTTAATTTACTGCTAGCGTCGCTAATCTTTGGCTTCGGAACATCCTACACCTCACTGTTTGTTGCCCGTGCTATCCATGGACTCGGGTCGGCTTGTATTGGCGTGTGCGGCATGAGCCTGGTTGCGCAGCTTTATACCGAACCAGACCGTCGGTCAAAAGTGATGGGCACAGTGCTCGGTGCGATGGCGGTCGGTGTGCTGGTAGGCTATCCATTCGGTGGCATAGCGTATGAGATAGCCGGCAAGGCTGCACCGTTTCACGTACTGGCCGTACTGTGTGGGGCCAACCTGGTACTACAATACTTCCAACTAGATCTCAGCTCGTACCGTTACATTAATCTATTGCCCCGGGATTCATCCTCCACCAACACGACGAGAAGCGGCATGCGACGTGCAACGTGGTGGCCACTTCTAAGCAATCCGCTCATACTGGTGGTTGTGGGTGGCATCTGGATTTCGACCTCCGCCATGGCCATCCTGGAACCGTGTCTTCCCATCTGGATGATTAGCCAATTGCACCCGAAGAAATGGCAACTTGGCACTGTATTCATCCCGGACTCGATCGGTTACTGGTTGGGGACAAACTTTTTCGGCTCAGTCGCATACCGGTTCGGACAAATTCGTGTGTCCATCGTCGCTCTGCTACTGGTGGGCAGTTCGTGCATTCTCATTCCCTCCGCCAACACCGTGGCAGGTCTTCTGTTACCTCATCTTGGGCTGGGTCTGGGAATTGGTGTAGTGGATGCAGCGCTCGTACCACTGCTTGCTACACTGGTCGATGCTCAGCTAGGAGGCACGGCACATCTCGAGCAGGATGGGGAGCTCAGTCCGGAAGCATCAGGTGGGGAACATGGTTATGGTGCGGTGTATGCGATTCAACAGATAGCAGTCAGTGTGGCCTACTCGTTGGCACCGATTGTTGGTGGTGAGCTGGTACCCGTCATCGGTTTTGCTACGATTTTACGGACCCTTGGCGTGTTGAACATACTGTACGTGGCAGTGCTTGCCTGTTCTAGCTTCCGAAGTTGCGGCGGGACGACACTATTAGCGGGTAGCTGTACCAAACAGACCGCTTTACCACTTGCCAGCAGTGAACCGACGTCCTACAGGCGCTTTTACAACAGCGTCGAGTAGGAGGGGAAAAGGGGGCGAGCAATCGTGCGTGAAATGGAATTAGTCTTTATCTCATACCAGCAGACGACACCATGGTCGATACTTTAAACCAGTTCAATAAGGTACCGTACGAAGGAACGATTGGGACCATTCGGTGAATTCTTTATCATAAAAAAATTTGAGCGAAATGTGTGAGTGTGTGGGTGTTGTTCCTAACGTACAACATGTAACGAAGATTTTTAAAGTAATAAACATTCTTCGTAAAATATGAGGATTACCCTATGTTTTACGTGAATGGTTTTCGATAACATTAGTAGCATGTGAAAGTATACTGCTGCTGTTTCATTAGCGAGAAATCGAGTGGGCTGCTATTATTATCGTAATTTTTTTTTAAGATAATGATACTTGCCCATCAATTATCGTTTCCACACATACCCACACAATAATCACACATTCCAAGCACAATGTTGAGCACGAAGAACCCAAGTGCATCAGCTTTTAATCGTACACAAGAGGAAAAAGCTTATTTGTGGGTTATTTTTGGATAGTTTACATTTTTTGTTTGGTTAAGAATTAAAGGAAAGGAAGCTTTTTTGAATATCTGCGTATATTCCAAATTATAAATTAACACTTTAATTTCGGAAAAATGCAATCTTAGAGAAACCATAAAGTGAAGGGATCTTTATTTACTTTTATTCGAACGCAGTTTACGATTATAAGCATAGGCACAGAGAAAGAAAATGAAATCCAATTTAACATTTCTAACAATTTAACCATTGCGCAATACATACAACAAAAATCACAAATAAACTATAAAGATTTACAACATCAAATCAATCGTTATCGTTAATTCTTTTTTTATAACATATCTGACAGTGCTCAGTGCGTACTCACTCACTATCGTAAACAAGGAACTGCTACACAACTATCTTACTATTCACAAGCACTGCACCAAGCTTTGGAATACGAAGGAATCGTGCTGACAGAATATTTCCTTAAATTTCGCCTTCTGAATCCCATTCGGGTCGAGGTGTGAGTAGAAATCCTTGGCCGAGATGATGAAATTGTTAATTTCTCGCTCGTTTAGCTGTTGATACGAGGGTAACGACAGTACCTCCGGTAACAGCTTGATCAGATGCTGATTCAACGATGCCGAAAGGAAGATTACCGTCAGGCACCAGACGGATTTGTTTACCTGGGGAAAGGATAGAAAGTTTGGCAGCGAGCAGAGTAACCATTCCTGCAGCAGAGTCAAGTAGGAGGCATCAATCGCTGATCGAAACAGTTGATAGGTAACGCCCGCAATAATGTCTGGATTGGGTTGGTTTAGCATCAGCTCCTTAAACACTTTCGTAAGAATTTCGTTCGGTGGTAGCAGGTCTCGTATCAGCTGGCACAGCACATCTCCGAAAACTTTCGCCCCAAGCGGTGTAGTGGTGCGTATTTTTGCAAACAATATTTCTATCTTATCGATCTGCTGCACAATTATGTCCGGCTCGTCCTGCACAATACCGTTGCAGCGTTCCGTACTCTCGAGCTGATCGTTACAGCTGCGATAGATGCAGGTCACCAGCAGCTTCAGCGCGGAGAGCGAAAACATCTCGTTGTCGATCTTTACCAGATCGATAGCAAGCTTTTCGATCTTTTCGTGCAGTATCCGCGGTACACGATCAGTGATAATTAAACGTTCCAAACCCTTGTGAAAAAGAAAACGTGGTGATGTTATATACGAACAGATAGCAACAAACAAACAAACAAACCAACTGAGCTTTACTTACGTTTAAGATGCACAGATAAATTTCCAAATTGGTTGTCCTTTTGAGGATATTGTTGGCGGAAATGATACTATTCGACAGTAGGTTGCAGTCCTGCACAAAGCGTGACGTGTGTTCGATCAGATAGAAGTTTAACGTCCAAACTAGCTTCGTATGCAGATCACTGAAAGCACCCGAGCTTTCCTCGATGATACCGTGCTTTACGATGTAGTTTACAATTACGTTGCGCAGTAGGTGCAGTTCGTCATTCATAGCACCGATCGACGAGTTGGTTTTGATGAGACACTCAAGCAGACAGATTAAACCTTGCAGCGTTGCATTACGAATGTACAGCTGTGTGCTTTTCAGATACGTGGGAATGATGGTGCAAAGGTGCGTTAAATCAGCCATCGTCGGAATGAGAAGGGCTGCTAACCGACACAGCAGGTAAATGATGTGCTGTTCAATCGCAAAAAGAGAAAAAAAATATAACAGCTAGCGATTTTTTCTCTAATTCGCCTATCGTACCTGTTGGGACAAAGTATCTTCCATAGGAACGCGCTCTTGCAGTTTTAGAAGCAGCTGGTTAAGCCAAAAAATTTGCTCCCGATTCTCGACGATTTCACAGAAGCTCACCAGATGTGGCAGCACCAGTGCAGGATCGTCCTCGATTAGTTGCTTCAACACATCGTAGATTAGCTGCATGGAGCTCGTGCTGTCGATGTTAATTTTCTCTACAAAATGTCGCTTATTACGAACGACTAACGATTCCGTCGGCAAGCTGCTAGTTCCTCCCGTCTCTCGTCCCGTCGTTCGTTCTATGATCTCCCAGAAATATTCTAGCGAAAGTTGATTCTGATCGAACCGCAGCGTGCCGATGCTGCTGTCGTCTAGGGAGAACAGATCGTCCGTGCCAGTAATTAGCAAGCGTCGCTCTAGATTCGGCTGATAGAATACATTGCTCAGCGGAATGAACAGTTGCACGTTGTGTAGCTTTTTCAATCTAGAAATTAATTCAAAATAAATTATTTACAATGGTGCATCATGTTGGAATGAAATTTTAAAAAAATAACTACCTACCCAATTGTGTCACACATTATGTTTGGATTGCGTGTCGTATGATGAAACTTGCCCTCACTAAAGCCAATCCATGGATATCGGTAGCACGATAGCAGCAACGTCATTACAGCCTGCAGGCACATATTTTTGATTTCCCGTTGCTCCACCAGGCTTACAAATATAGGATCCTCTGTGCGATTGAGCAGCACCATCAGTGACATAAACAGTTCCTCAAATTGCTGGCGAGATGAGAATCCGAACACGTTTGCTCTAGAAAAAGATACCAAATATATAAATACACAACAACATTGGAACACTTCTTCAAGAAACATGCCTTTTCAAAAACATTTCCAACAACTCAATATCATACAAATGCTCGATCGGTACGGCAGGTAGCTTCGGATGACCACCTTCCAGTGCGTCCAGGGATGTATAGCAATCGTACAATTCGATCGGCGTTAATGCGTATGGATAGAATCGGTCTAATTTCATCAGTGGTATAGCAATCGATTTAAGCAAAGATACTATATTATCACTCGTCGATAGGGTTTTCGCCATTGCGCCAGGATCTGAGACAAATTCGGCTATAACAATCGCTTTTAGATAAACCTCCATTGCATCGGGTTTATCTTTCCGGAAGTTTTCAAACACACCAGGTAACGTCCGACGAGCCAAGAGTTGATCGTCAAGCAGGGATCCTTCTATCAACCGGTAGATGACTTTGATATAGTGCTCCACATCATTTCGGTATCGATCGTTTTGATTCAATTCGTTCCAAAGGTATCGCTGATGAACGATAGTGCCAATGCATCTCAAATACAGTTCAATGTGCGTCACATTTTTCGGAGATTCTTGCTCCAAGGCACGCGCACAAACGCTTCCAAACGTGAGTAGTGTTTCGAAAAAGTTTGATTTTAGCAGATGCTCCTTTACGAAACGATCGATAAATTTGCTCTCGATGTAGAAGAGGCAAAGGTGCTCCAATCGCTGTAAATAATCGAGGAAACATATCACGGATTCGGCACACTGTCGTGTTGACGTCGTATCATCTGGCTTCTGTTTCGTGTCGGTTAGTTTGCGCATCAACACAATCAGTGCTACCTTTAGCATCGGGTGTACTTTAAGGTAGTTTAGATGTGGATTAAATTGCACGCAATCGGTGCGAAAGGCGTGAAACATGCTTTCGAACGCCACCACAATAATGTCACGTAGTAGCCGCACGTTTAGCGAGCCACTGGAGAGCAGATTGATTAGTTTGCTTTCGGACTTAATTTCATGCAACATTTTAGCAATGTGCCGTGGTTTTGTGTACGAGCTGTCGGTACAGTGGTATGCAACTTGGCGAATGAACCATGCCTCTTCGATGGGCAGATCCTTCAATGTTTTCGTATCGATCCACGGTAGAACCGATTTTGTTCTCTCATCCGAAACCGCAACGCTCTCGTAATATTGCTTTAGTTGCGATAGCGTTTTAAACAGCTTCGGGAACTTTCGCCTGCAGTCATTGTTGAAGCGAGAGTACAGATGTGCAAAATCACTTTCGGGCAGTACGGTCAAAACGGCACTATCTTTCAGCCCTGCAGCACCTAGCTGCACCAGAGCACCCAGTTTGTGATCGAGAATGAGGGCAGCATTGCGTGAAGTTACAATATTTACGGTAATGAGCAGGTCGGTTAGCCGGCTACACATAAGCGTTAGCGTTGTGAGGGGTGCTTTTTCAAGCAGCGAACATTGAATGCCGGATAGTTTTCCTTCAACGTTTGTCATTATGGAATTAACAATTATCTTTGAAAATTCTTCATCCGCTATGTGGCACAGTAAAAGTGGTTGAAAGTGATTGCAAAGTAGTGGAGTTTCACTGGAAAGTAGTGCTAACACCTCATTGCGGGACCATTTTGTCTCGTTCGGCTTGTTTTCCAGGAGTGCCTCGATGAGAATTGTGACCAACCGATCGTTTCGTACGTTGTACTCATCGTTTCGAACCAGCGATAGCATAAGCTCCAAATCAAAACCATGCTTTATCAACAGCTCGCATAGACAGCGTTCAACTGACCCAGGCAAGCTTCGCCAGCGTATCAACTCTAGTGGCATTTGTTCCGCTAGGGATCGGCTAACTTCAGCGATGCCTGTTATATTTTTCAGTGTGCTAATGTACCGCTGGATAACATCGTAGGTAAACTGAACAGTATCTTGGGACGGATTGTTCGTTACAGTCATCTCGTCCAGCACATTGAAACATTCACGAAGATAGCAAATTAACATTTTCGCTAAGCTTTGTGCAGCCGATTCGAGCAGATCTTCCGTAGGTCGATCTGCATCACTCTCATTCTCTTTACCTCCTTCGATATCGAGCCCTGTTTGCTGCTTGCTAAGATATAATCCAACATGGTTCAATAGATAGCTTCCTTCAGTTTGTTGAAACACTTGCCGTAAAATCAATTCTCCATATGTTATTTTCTGCAACGATTTCCATGACTCACTGACGATGGTGGTGTAGAATATTTCCACAAAGCGAAGCACAACCTTACTTTCCAGCAGTTGATTACGGCCGAAGCATTCAAACAATCGCAACACGATAAAGTAATCCGCGTTACATTTTATCGCCAGCTTTCCTTCTCCCAGTACTTGCAGCAGGGCGGCCAAAACATCCGCTTCACAATTTGCAGCCGGTGTATCGTCGCCGTCGTGCAAACGCTCGCTGTACATAATCATCGGAACGATCCGGTAAGTGTCGAGTTCGTCCGGGAATTTAATCAACATGTTCAGCACCACCTCCTTCTGCGTACTGCATTCCGCTGCCTCCAGCACCTTTGGTACCATGCTTTTGCGACTGAGCCGAAGCAGAAACACTTCATGCGAAAGCGCTTGCACCGAGGCAATGGCAGTCCGGCGTATCACGTTGTTTGCCAGCAAATTGTCACAAATGTTTATTATCTTTGGTATCGTTACCAACGGTTTTTCGCGCACCAGACCACTGAGCTGGAACAAAAACCGCACCACCTGACGCATGAGCTCTTCAGAATCGTCGATCGTACTGCGTTCGATTGATTCGATGTGCTTAAAGATGGACTCGACAAACACGTTGCTAGCATCAAGCAGCTGATAGTTGATGTTAAAGTCTAACAGTTGGCAGAGCAATTGTAAAATGCTCGCCTGTACCGTTGGGCGCATTTTGGTGAAGATTTTCAGACACGTTATTACCAGCGGTTCGAACAGCTTTACGAACGCACCGATTTCCGGTGTGATCGGCTTTGCTTTGGTTTTACAAAAGTCATAGTATCGACCGAAAAACTCCTCCGACGCTACATCGATCGGATCTTCCGAAAGGGAAGCTTTGCGGAAGTATGCCACCTCGGCGGTGCGGTTGGTGTAGTTTGCGTGAAAGATGAATCTCAGCAAATATCGCGTACATCGTACACAGTGGTCTGGCTCGAGGGCAAGGAACGTTTGCAAATAGCGTAGCACCTCTTCAACAAACTTCATACCGTTTGTCATTGCGGAGAGGGATTTCATTTCCATAAGCGTCCATAGCGCTTCGATCGATGCACGAAGGCAATCAAACAGTTTTTGGCCCGATTCGGCATTGATCGAGATGCGGTAGCTTTCCAGCGAGCAGCGTATCTGCTGGTACAGCTTCATGTACGCTTGATCGCTGCCGAAATATCCGAAACAATTGATTTGTTGCAGTTCTTTGGTGTTCATGAAAATGTCCGCCTTTTGTGCCCGGTTCATAACTAGCGGTGCGGTGTTGCTGTACACGTGATGGTAGATGTTGAGTAGCTTCAGCAGATGAATGATGAATTTGTTCATCGATTCTCCATCAGCTACAGCATTTGTAGTGCTGCTCGATAAAATAGCTGAAACGGGCGGAAAAACCATTATATAAAATATATATAAATATATTTTTATGAATCTTTTTTACCAACTATCATCTGGGAACATATCCACAACAAATCAGCGTGCACGGTAAGATCCAGAACGGTACTATTCATTCCCAGCAGCAAACTCAACAGCACGCTAACCAGATTGTACTCGTTCCACAGGTCCACAAAATTGAAAACATCATATTTTTCCATAAATATGCGTAGAAAATGTATTATCCCAGACTGCAAATGAGAAAGTGAATCACTTCAAAACGTCGCTCTTATCTTACTTACTCCCCTTTTTGCCTTACCTGCAGATTTTTGTCTCCAATTTCAAGCAACAAATTGCTTATTCTGTACATTACACGGCACACTACACTGTTATCTATCATTCTAAGGCCCACATTTGTCTTTCTCCTGCTTCGGTGATCAAACGGTGCAGCGAATGTACCGAGCACAAATTCATCTACAAAATCGCCAACAACCGATTGCTTGGTGTGAAAGGGCATCTTTTCCTGGTGCACTACGGAATTGTCACACGAGTTGTATTCGAGAAACTGCAGCAACCGTTCGCCAGCATGATTGCGCACGCGATGATCACCATCGCTCAAACCAGCCAAAAGTTGATCTAGCACTTGGTCACGCACCTGATCGCCCTGGAAGCCATGAGCTTTGATGCAACCGTAGTCCAGCTGTACAATTAAATCAAACAGCTTCCATTGCACAAGCCAATATTTGTTCTGCGACAGCAGCAACAGTCGATCGAGGATGGGTTTTATGTAGCACGGTAGCTCCGGTAATGATTGTACCATTAAGCTGTCGTCTAGAAAAATGTTCTGTTTGGACGACTCGAATGGAATGTTTGAGGTTGTTTTTTGAATTACATTTATGCGACTATTACCGACCGCAAGGCTCTGGAAAAAGACGTTGAAGAAAAGTTCTACCGACGATAGTGCCTGATTGACGACCGTGTGTATTTCGTCCGAAAGGCCCTAAAAAAAAAGATTTTTTCAGCAAAATTGAAGACATACTTTTAAAGTTTCATTTACCTGCACTATCACCTGCAGCAGTTTGTTCTCGCTCAAAAATGACTGGGTGGATAGATTCGGTATTTTTGTACGCAGAAACTCCCGAAAACTTCCATAGTAATCGAAGGCAGCTCGTATAAAATTACCCACAATCAGTTGCACCGTGCCTCGGAGCGTAGGATCGGGACTGTCGTAAAACAGCAGCACATCAGCCAGCAATTGTTGCTGTTCCTCATCTTCCGGTGGTTCCTTGCGATTCGAAACCGTCATCGCAGTGAGTGTTTTCTGCTCATCTGGCAGCTCGGCGGACGATCGACTCCCTACTGCTCGATGTTCGTTTTTGATCGTTGTTATCACCTTGGGTACCACCAGCAACTCCCGTCTTCGTGTCATTCCCGGATGCTGTCCGACAGCGCTTGCCCCAGGTCCCGGTTCAGACTGCGACAGGATAGCATCCAGGTCGCGGCTTAGCTTTTCATTATTATCACTCGAAAAGTTTTCTTCGATCGCTTTCAGCTTCGTCTTTAAACCCTGATCAAGACTGAGCGACATCGGCGAGAAATACTCAAAGTACGTAGCGCTGGTACATTCGCCAAAGTGATCCTCCTTCATTTCGAGCAGCTCGGAGGAGGCTTCCTCTTGTACCGGTGTGGTAGCACTTGCATTATCCACTTCATCGTCACACGGTGAAGCTTGTTGAGAGAATTCATTTATAGCATCTTCGAGGTTTAAAATTTCAACCACGGCAAACTCCTCCCGGAACGTGTCTTTTTCCAGTGGAAGGGCGAGCAGTTCGGGTTTTATTCGCACACATGCCGCTATGATTTGCATCGAGAGACTCTTCACAGATACGCGAACTATTGCATCCGGTATGAGTGCATGTCTAGAGCCGGCAAGCAAAAACCGTGAACAGATCAACCGGGCCGTAAATTCAAGCAAATTCTGATCGTGTATAGTACCAATAAATATTTCCTTCGTGCTTTCACCACCAAAATCTTCGGCTACCGTCGACATATTGAGCGGAATCTCGAGAGTGTCCCGGGAAGGCGTTGGTGTTGGAATCGAGACGGCAGGTACGACTGTAATCGGTTCAGTATCGTGTTCCGTTTCCAGCGTTACATCTAGCTCGGCTCGTATCGTCTCGGCGTTCGATGACATGTGACTGCTAGCCATCGATTCCATCGACAGTCGATCTTCCTCCCCATCGTCCAGCATTGGTTTGTCAATTGATTTGCGGAAAAACTTTGTAACCGATTCGGCTGCATTCGAGCTGGTTAGCAGCGTGTTAATAAACGATCCAATAGAGTCGGTGGATTTTTGACTTTTTAGGGACAGTGTATCGAGAGCAACAACGCTGGAGCTGTTTGCACTACGTGCTCCAGTATCTGGCGTACCGGTACATTCGAGTTGCAGTGCCGGGGCAGAGTCGAGATCCATGCTTTTCAGCGAATCGAGCTCAATGTCCGAAGCGGACGCAAGAGATCTATCGTCGACGGGGAGAGAATATTTCGTCGGAGTTGATGTTAGTGGTAACGACCCGGGACGCAATAGCTGCTCAGACCGGGCGTCCGTGCTTGATTTACGTGACGAAAGTAAACTATCGCTGGGATTTATTTTGAAAATGGAGTTTTTCAGTGTTTTGCGCTTTAGCAGCATCCGCCGATGGACGCACTGTTCCGACAGCAGCACTTTCCGTACTGCCGGCTGAACGTTAGCTAGTATCACTAGCAGCACTTCGAGCGTTGCATTAATAATCGTATGTGTTCCTTCGCGAAGAAAATGCAAGCAAAGATCGTACGTTTCGATAGCCTTCTCTACGCTACAGTTACGCAGCACTATAGGTAGAATCGCGCGGAAGCATCCCATCACACCGAGCACCGTGTTTGATTGCTGTTGCAGCTGGCCACATTTCAGCAGCTGCTCGATGCATCGATTGAACGCATTATTAGCGTAAAAGTCGGGATTTCGAGAGCCCTGCACGAACGATAGCATGTTGCGGGCGGCACAACGCCTTTTCGTGGCACAATCAGACCCCATGTCTTCCAGAAACAGTTCCGTCATCTTCAGCACTTCTCCGTCCGTGAGATAGCCTTCCAGGTGTTCGCAAAATACTTCCGTAAAGCAACATAAACTTTCCAGCAGCGCGGGCTCTCGACGCTTGAAAATAGCAAATATACACGGGAGCAGATTCTGGGCGTAGGTTCGTGCCTTCCGCTGCCGAATTGCACTGCAATAGTGGCGAAATATAGACAGCACCGTTCGAAGCGATCGTTCGTTACCGTTCTTTTTTATTTCGTGATACAGATCGCGCTGGATGCGGACAATGTTTCCAGCCACCTCGCAGTGCCGTACGATGCGGGACAAGTTTTCTTCCGCCGCCATACGCACGCTCGAGTCGGACTCTTCGCAAAACATTATCAACACGGCCACCGCATTGCTGATATGCCCGTGGTAGCTAGGAGAGTTGGCTGCGGGTGTACCCGGACGAACATTGGCAATTGTTTCACTAATTAAGCCGAAATGGACCACCTTCTCCTTTCCGCTGCATTCTACCGTTTTCAACGATTCGATCGAACGCTGAAGCGCCCCAAATGGGTTTAACTTATCCATCGCCTTGCAGGATTAACCCCTGCGCCTGGGGGAGATGGCCCTTTAAAGGAAAGCTAGGGCGTTGTTTTAGCAGCGCAAGAACACCAATGAAAACTATATATCCGCTGCTCTTGTGGGATGAGTCAATACTTTTACTACATTTTTTACACAGCTGCTCAGCTGTCAACAAAACAAGCTGTTGTTGTTGTTGTTGTTGTTCTGCTGTTTGACATATAAACAAACCGAAGGTAGTTGATTTGGGCAAATCTTGTGAAAGTTTTTAAATGTAATCCCTTGAAATTTGTTTGAATGATATCATAAAAAATGTTGTCAATAAAATCAGACTCAAACTTTTATTTTCGGAAGGCACAACAAATTCCAAAAAATGCCACACTGTCATCTAGCATAATTTTAGTGAAATATTTCAATTTTAAATTCAAAACCATCGGTTTCCTATTTTCCGTTAATGTTTCAATCTCAATAAAAACAGTTGAAAATGCAACTTATAAGTTTCTATTAACAACTATTTTATAGTTAAAAATCAAAAGAAAAAAATAATAAAGGGCAAATCTTGTAGTTGATGTATGTAGTTGAAACCATTCATTTCAAATGTAAACGGCATCTGCATGTCAAGCACAGCGCTTTAAATGCACTGCACTGAGATTGTAAAACAAGCCACTATTCCACAAATGATTGAGACTTAAGCTCCTACAAGTAGGAAGGCGGGTCATTTCTCATTTGGACCACAGCAAGTACTATTCGTTAATGTAACGGTTGCTCTGCATGAGGTCGCCGAGACCACGAAAATGCAGTACCAAAGGAAAAAAAGGGGGAAGAACATGATAAGTGTATTTATTTATAATTGAGTAAAACTCCCCAAAAACTGGAGAATAGGTAGACGCCTCAACCTTCAAACTAGCAAATAGAGTTCCCGAACGTTGATTGATCCAGCAGTGTTCGTGATGTGCAGAACGCATCCCCAACGGCAACTTTCATCGGAAACGAAACGATGCGTATGTCACCTGTCGGTGAGATTTGAAGCGAGTTCGATCCCGTCCTTCCGGTCGTTCCCGCTGGTACATTAAGCGGTTGCTGCAGTTGTCCCGTAATCGGATTGTAAGGATCACATCTAGCCCTGGCCAGTATGCAGGACGTAGTATTTACATAGAAACCGACCCGTTGTGCTTCCACGTTCAAGTCTCGGTTAACGAGCGTTTGCAAAATGCACTGATTGATAAGCATGTTCCCGTTTATCCTTCGGATGCATTGAACGAACTCGCAATGCCCGGTATAGCAATCGACAGTGGCGGTACTAGTTGGCGAAACGGTTACGGGACGCAATCCAGTAACGATGCCCTGGAAAATTGAGCGCAATTATTTTTTCAGCTGATCGTGGAAGCGCCAAAAAAACTTATCTTACAGCAAGATTCGTTGCACAAGCAGCATAGCTCGTATTGATGAGATACAGTGAAGCACACTGACTGATTGCTGCCAGTTGCGTTGGTCCTGCAGCGAGTGAGCCAGCCCTAAAAAAGCATCCGTAACAGGCATCCCGCGTGGTGATTGTGGATGTTTGCGTCGTGTTGCAGAGCAGATTGAACAGGGAAAGCAACCGTTTGTCGTTCGATGGACACAGTGGCCACGGATTAACAAATTTAAAGCCCAACAGATGGACCACTGCAAGACAATGCACTAGTAGCAGTACCGTCGGCAGACGCCACATTTTATGCGTGTTCACTTGGAAACGTTTCAACTCAAACTATAATAGCGTTTACCAAGCGATAGTTCGTGGCGATAAATGCCAATAAATTTAATGCGTCAACCAGGCGGAACGGATGGTCATTTGGCGCGTTTGCCAGAACGCGTCAGAACGCCTGGGTGGCAGCGAATCATTTTTTTATCATTATTGTTTGTGTTGTTATGACTTAAAGCCACATTAACGCGCTTAATAATAGAGAAAGTTGTGCTTTCACTGAGCAGAATATTAAAAAAAACGTGATGAGTGATGGAATGCGGAAAATGAAAACAGTCTCACTTAAAATGTCATTTGGTTAACATACGAATGTAAAGTAACGCTAACGCTCGAGGTGTGAAAAAATCTTCCATAGTTCTAGCAAGTGTTGGAAATTCAATCATGAAAAAAATTGCCATTTATGTATAGCTAGATGTTATACCACTTGACAGTGGGTGATATTCTCCTTTGGAGCAAAACAAAAAAAAATATTTACGTTTTACTCTACAAGTACTAGTACATACCCAAACAATCGTTGAACATGCTATAGTTTTCTATTGTTTTACGTATAAGCTCCCAAATAAGGTTTGATTGTAAGAGTGATTAAGCGATTCTGACCGCTACGAGACTAGTATTTTAATGTTATTTAATATTTATTTTTTTAATGAATCCTAACTAATTTCTTCAAAGTACTCACACATTAACACACTCAAAAAAGTAGATTATCACATGTTTTAGATGGAGGTGGAGGGCGTTTGCCTTAAATAAAGATCAAATGTACGCTTATGTAAAATTAATATGCAATTATAGAAAATGATAAATTATGTAGAGAAGAGCTTATCCTCTTGCTGGAAACAATATACTATTAATAAACCTGATAAATTGAAGTATCTGTTTGATCGCCTTCCGTGCACTATATCGTGTGAATAACTAATAATAAACAATTCCATCTTTTAATATAAACACTGTCATCGATAAAATAACAACTTCAAACCCGATTTTTCTTCAGTTTTATGTATTTATTATTATTGACATTCATTTTTTTCCTCCACAGATACATTATACACCGCCTGCCGTGGGCGATATTGCTTCTATTTGCTCTTCTCTATTCTTACGTTAATTCAAAACAACGTGTACCGTCCCAGTTTGTATAGATGAGTTCACTGCGTCCATATTTTTGTTCTAACCCACCCTTGGTATAGCGTTATTCATTTATTTTCTTGTCATATAAGCCGTCAGCGAATTCAAGCCACTCTTAACAGTACATCATAAGAGCACAACAGTACAGATGGATAATAGACCGGTATTAGAAAAAGTGTATATTTACTATTAGTTCGTTGTTCGTGTTTTATGCTTGTGTCGGTGTGGTTTTCCTTGTTCCATTTTTTTTTCTAATTTTCCCACCCATACGTAAATGTATACATAAATACATGTGTTTTTATGTTGCCTTTGTTTACACGAACACTTCCAACCTGCGTCTCTCCGCTGATATGTTATTCGTGCGCTAGGAATCATGCTGATTCAAAGCAGTAGCAATGTCGAAGGCTGTAGCACATGATATACACAGTTTAATTAATAGGAAAGAATTGGGATTAAGGATGCATTGCTAGGGATGCTTCATCGGAAAATGTTACCCTATGCCAAATGTACACAAGCCACACCCATTGAATTGAATTTGTGACGCATTCGTCAAACAAATTGGAGAAACAAATATTATTTCTTTTCTTACAATGTTAATGGACGAAAAGCGATGAAACGTCTGCAATTGCCCAGTTGAAAGGTATCGTTTCGGGGGAGACAGAATTCATAGAAAGAAGAAATTAATGTAAACGGCACGCAAAACTCATGCGCAAAGAGTATACAAACACATTCACGAGTAAATTTAAAGATTTAAAAACATAAACTGCATGTTCAATTTCTTTGCTGTTCAAACACATGCACTGTAATGAATGTGTTCAGTGCGTTAAACTGCGTACCAGATATTCTCCACTTCTCAATTTCGTGACCGGATGTGCTACCATAATCCTGGATCTTCGAAAAGTATGACAAAAACTGACAAAACAAACCAATCTGTTTGTATTGTTAATGTTTGTGGTGTATGTGTTTGTATCTGTTGCGTATTTGCGTGTGGTTGCAAGTGTGTAAATCGATTGTTTTGGATATATCTTCCATATTACACCATATAAAATTAATACAAAATACTCTGGTATGATGATACATTACATAATAAAAAAAAAGAATATATAGCTTTTGCTCATTGCTTTACAATCACAGTTCACATTGACGCGTTCGTGTATTATGTTTCTTTTTTGTTTTTTTTTTTCGTTGTTTTATCAGCTTGTTTTGTTTGTGTGTATGTTGTTTGTAGCTGTGTACTTGTCACTTTCTCCCTTTTACTTTTCAAAAATAAACCCCCACCCATTTATTCATACAATATAATAGCCACACGAACACGGTTCACAAAATCTCCATTTTCTGTTGCCCACCACGTGCGCATACACACATTCACACATAAACGCTTAGTTTACATTCATCCCTACTAGCTGGAGTAGATCGATCACTCGAATCCCACGCATCTTGTTTGCCAAGTCATATATACTTCGTTATATACTTTCGATTATGTCTCTCTTACGTATCGTGCGGATGCCGACAGCCAATAGACAGCGTGCCGGGGGCCGTCACGAATTCAAATTTAGAATATTCCAGTTCTGCCCACCTATATATACTGCCAAGCGTTCTGTTATGGTAAAGCTCGTGACCTTGCGCCCCTTAAGGTGCGGGCGGTGAAAATAAAACACCATCCGCGAACGATTTTCTCCACGAGCGATCGTAACCGAAGGTAACTGGAAATTCTTACTAAAAGTAGTGTTTTTCTTCTTGTTGTTGTGTGATCGTTTTACAGAGGGAGGTACGAAAGCGGTACCACTAATAAAAGCTAGCAACTAGTGTGATAGGTGTGTGAATGTGTGAAAAAAAAAAAAAACAGAGAGGGTGAAAGATGAAAGTCCAAGATGTAAGATTGAGCAAATTCAAATGTTTGTGTATGCTTTAAAGTACCACCACTATATTCGTGCTCGTGATGCTATCCTTTTTCTCCCCCCACATATCACGATCGTTTGATTGATGTGATGCTGACCCCCCTCTACTAGGATTGTCGGTGATGTTTTTCTTCTTCTTTCGTTTCTGTCCCCGTAGCACACTTAAAAACAACACCTGAAACAACAGGTGAAATGAAAATAGGCGCAAACTTCAAGCGCATTCACGGTGTTTAGCCTCGCTTGAACTTCAGCACCAGCATCGTGATGATAAGGAACAGCGCAATCCAGGCGATCGTCGCAACGAAGCCCATGTACACGTCCGGTTCCATTATGCTCCAGCCACGGGCCAGTATCGAGCGGAGGGACGTCGTGGCCAGCGTGAGTGGCAGACAGAGAGAAACGTACCGCAGTACGAGCGGCATACCCTCGATGGGCCAGATGACACCGGACAGCAGTAGCGTCGGGTAGAACGAACCAAGCGCTAGCTGGATGGCATTTCGTTCCAGCTCGCAGATGGCCGAAATAACGAACCCGAAGCACATACCGCACAGACCCTGCAGGATGGTCAGCACCACGATCCAACCGATCTCACCATTGTTCGTCACCCCGAACACCACGATCATGAAGATCAGTACGAGGGCAGTTTGGCCGCACATTACCACGAACTGGGTGATGACGTGCGAGAGCAAAATTTCGATCGGATTCACACCGGCAACCCACGATCGATCCAGCAAACCCTCGGTACGTTCGATAATCAGTGCGGAAGACGTTAACGCTACGGCCAGGAAGAACACAATACTGTGGATACGGGTGAAGAGTGAAAGGTTAAGGTTATGAAGTTGTTCGACAAATTGCGTCAGAGCACATGATTCAGCAACTTACGTCAAAATGACTCCTGGTGCGACGAAATCGGTGAATGACGGATCGTTAGTACCGTATATCGGAGCCTTGAACTGGATCGGAACATCGCCGAGCTTGGGATTATTGTCGCACACTCGCAGCAGTTGCTGAGCAAACTCCCGATAGGCGACCTGTAGATCACGGTTGAGCATGATGCCAATCTGTTGGTTAGACATATCGAGCCACACACGAATTTCCGATTGATCCAGCGTCTCATCGTCAGCATCGCGTCCTGCAATGAAGAAAGACGCACCGAATTTAGCAAAACCTTCAACCCTTAACAATGGTGCTTAATATCGTAAACATACCAAGAGCGATACGAGCCACGAGCGCATCGGTAAAGTTGTCCGTAAAGTAGAGTGCACCCCACGCATTGCCATCTCGCACTGCACCGAGCGCCGAATCCAGGTCCGTGTAGTATTCCTTCACGATCGTAGTGTTTAGGTGGCTCAGGTAGCGGCAAGAAAGGTTGGTAAAGCTACACCCAGGGTCGAACGCACAGTCGGCACCGATGGTCGAGTTCATTTCACCGTTTACGATGGCCATCTTCAGGTTGGTTGGATCGCGCCCAATTGCCAGACAGAACAGGATCACCTGCATTACCGGCAGGGCGAAGATGAACAGCATCACGCCCACGTTTCGCCACATGCGCAGGAAGTTCTTCACGAGCAGGGCACGGATTTTTCCCTTCGATGTAAACTTTGGTGGTGGTAAGCGAGGGAATGAAATGGAGGAAGAAAACAACAATAATTAACCAATTTAAAGACACGTTGCGTAATGTACGACTTACGTTGGAACAACCCGAACATTCGGTGCAGTTATCGCACTCGACCGCTTGACTGATTGCACCGGGAGCTGATCCATTGAGGCCATTAATCTGATGAGAAAACAATAGTTGGTTGTTTAGTTACTGGAAACCATCGTTCCACAAGAGTGCACAGGCGCACTTACTGCAATGGTGGATCCGTTACTGTCACTGATGAGTACTTCCTTGCTCTGGTGGAAGTTAAGTCCGACGACACCACTCTCCTGGCTGACGTAGACTGGGTTATCCTTTTTGTTGCCGAATGCCAGTGCCGACAGTGATATGTTGTTGCTGTGCGAGAAAGTACATTAGGTTAGAATCTAATACACTCTCATGGCTGGCCCGTAGCTTACCTGATGTTAAGCTCAGCTGGTGCCACATTTGCTTGGCCCTGCTTGCGTGACAGCTTCAAGAAGACATCTTCCAGGCTGCTGCAGCGATACATCGACAGCAGGCAGCTCGGTGATTCTTCTGCCAGCAGTCGACCCGATCTCATCAAACCGATCTGAAATGCAAGGAAACAATGAATTTGATTGCTTAAACACTCTATCAACAATGAATTTCCCATCCATGATCAATGCTCGCTCCTTACCGTGTGTGCTTGTCGGGCTTCCTCGATGTAGTGCGTCGTAATGATGACGGTTTTCTGGCCGGCCTTGGTGATGTGTACGAGATGATTCCATATACTTTGTCTAAGTAGTGGATCCACACCGACGGTTGGTTCGTCGAGAATGAGCAGCTCCGGATCGTGCATCAGCGCTACGGCAAACGAAACACGACGCTGCTGACCACCACTGTTGGAAAGAACCATAGATGCACGTTACGTACAGGCGACGCTTCAAACCATCCACCACAATCCGATGCACCTACCTTAAATTCTTCACCAACCGTGACTCCGATGGCAGGTCGAGAAAGTTGAGCAGAAACTGTAACCGCTCGACAATCTCGGACGTGTGCATGCCAAAGATCCAGCCGAAGTACATCATCGTTTCGCGGATCGAGAATTCACCATACAAAGCAATCTCCTGTGGCATATAACCTACACGGGCTCCAGGGACACCGGATCCTGGAAGAGTGGGAGAGGAAGATAAGGGATGGGGTTTTCGATGCACCTTCCATTGCTACTTACCCTTTGTTCCCGGCTTTCCACCAAGGACCCATATTTCTCCTGAGTTTAGTCGCTTTCGTCCTACTATGCATGATAGAAGTGTCGTTTTACCGCAACCAGATGCTCCTAAAAGTCCGTAACTGGATGGATGGTAACAGGAAGAAGTGTATAAGAAAGAAGTAATTTAATAAAAATAAAGCGTCACGCTTTATAGCCATCCATCTCGTCGCCCGATTTGTAGATTAATTTAATTCCAGCTTGGATCTGTCTCGTCGTTACACGAAGCTAATTGTTTGCATAAAGTGTCTACCTAAAACCACCTTCAGCCAACAGTTTCGCAGCAACAATCACAGTAACAAACAGACTAACTGATCGAGCTTCTAAGGCGAACGCACAATGATCGCCTCTATGCCTCGATTCCATTCCGATCACGTGCCAACGATTTATGTGCGCCTTTGGACACCTTACCCCTCCCCCCCCCCCTTCCCCCGGTGATATTCATTTGCGTTAGAAATGGCCTCTGTGTCGCTGTGAGACTGCCTTAGGGCAACGAAATAAATAATCATTCTGACCATCATGGATTGATGGTGTTTCTTCGCAACACACCAATCGCTCGGTACGTTCAGTCACAAATTCCTGACGGTGCTGACACAACCGACGCTTCGTGTGTAATAAAGAGCTTACCCATGGCGGGGTTGTGCAAATAAAATTTACCCACAATCCTTGTCGGCAGAGCGTACTGTACCGATCCAAATGGAATGTGCATCGAATGGATGCACTTGTCCCGAGATGGTACGGTGTTGATCAAGTAACTCACCGGAAGGTGCCCTAACAATTAGTGGTTGGGTAAGAATGTCTTTGTCTTTCACTTGAGGCAGATTTAAATGCATTGTTTGCTGATGGAATTATTTCGCCACGAAGCTTTCGATATGGTCGAACAGACTATCTGAGTCAGGATCAGGTTTTATTGTCTATGACTTAATGTTCTTTTCTTTAAATTACAAGAGAAACTGTCGCTTTGCTTACTTATTGTTCTGGTAGCTACATGGTATTTTATACCTTATTGATGTTTACATTACGTCGCTGATAAGGCTTGTTTGTAACATGTCCACACGAATATTTGTCCTTGTTGAGACCTTCGCAACAAAAAAGGGATCCCTACAGCCACCTTGACATTTAAATTTTCAAACATTTTTTTCGCCCCAAACAACCCATCATGCTCAACTTTACTGCTGAAACGTGTCTTCGGTGATCATCATCGAACAATGCTCCGGAAGCACACACATCCAAGGACGAGTGATACACAACGAATCTCGAGTGATTGTTGTTCCCTGTGCAGCGACGGTGCGTTACATGCACACACGAGGAAACGAAACCCTTGCCCAGCTGTTGGATGATTCCACTCGAACGAATCAGAAGACAATGTAAACTATTCCTTGTCATAAGTGAAATGAGCAAGCTATAATAAACGCCCTGCGGATGCGACCACACACTCATGTGAATGTGGCCGTCAAATCATATCGTGGCAATTGTTATTTAATCATAAAAAGGCGGGAACGAAGCATGAAAACAAAGCAAGCACTGAGCATTTAGCGTTTCAAGTATAGATCTTGCGGACAATTCTTTTTCTGCATTCCGCCGAGCTGAGGAAAAGGAATTGAAGCTGGTAAGCAGGGTTGTAAAACTCGTTTTGCTGGTGAGCCATTTAATGCCAGATTTTCCTTTCACTAGTTAAAATAGTTTTAAATAGGACAAGGTTGATTCCAGTGTCACTAAATCTTGGTTGTTTCCCGATAGTATTTCAATATTAAGTATTCTTGCGTTGAGGATGATCCAGAAAGAAGGAAACTGGGTCGCTTACGATTTCATTCTTTATGAAGGTCATTCTGCTGCATTCGGCCTCCCTTTGCCAGACCAGTGAAAACGTGTCTGGAAACGATGAAATGGGATGTTATATCCCACTCACCATATTAACCAGACCTTGCCCATCAGATTTCCACTTATTCCGGTCTATGGCAAATGGTCTGAGAGAACAACTATTCAGATCACGCGAGGAAATACACAAATGGCTCGATACGTGGATAGCCTCCAAGGACCAGTTCTACAGTCCAACAGTTCTAGTTTAGTTCTATACATTTTCTCTCTGCCTATTCCATACTTCTGCCACATGTGCCATGCGCATGCCATGGTATTTGAGACAGTCTCCTTATCTGAATCTTATATTATAAAAAGTCTTCTGGTCACGAATCGCTCGTTTACTTTTACTCAATGTGAGGGTGGAGGGGAAATTTTCCATGTTCCGATTAATATAATTTTAGTACGCATGATTATCGCACGGTATTAAAAGACGTCTGATGTCAATTCATCTTTTGAAAACTCCATTTTAAGAAATTTATTTGTTTT
>KB697272.1:0-10436 GCA_000349165.1 Anopheles christyi
CAAAAGCTGAAATAATTACGCGAAACTTTTCGTCACAAATTGAAATGTGAAACAATCTGCGTTTTTCTTCTCTGTATTTTTGTATATATATATGTGTGTGTATGTGTGTTTGTATCACAGTGCAGAAGATTCTGTTTCGATTGGTATCTGTTTGCTTTTGTTTCAGTTTTGCATAATATTCACTATGCGAGAGCACGTACACACGTGGACTAACAATTTTCGGTTGGATTTTCTGTGTGAAGGTGGCACCGAGGTAAAACTCGCTCCTTCTGGACTTCCGAGACTAGTTGAAACAGAGGGGGAAAGCTTTGAAAAGAGATAGAAAATGTTTTTTTCTTCCTGATGCAAAACCAGTACGCGACAGTACTGGTAGCAGTGTGCCCGGTTGGTCGACAGTTTTTCCCGATTTTTATTTAATCCTAAGTCAATCCTACCCCGGGATCCAACAAATAGGAACTGGGAGTTGTTCGATTGCGAAGCCCTTGCATAGTACGGACGAGTGTATCGTCCCGCTATGTTTCAGCTCTTAGATTCAATTATCATATTCGTGATGATTGCCTACGGCTTTGCTTAACCGAAACTGAGCCCGAGTGTTGGAATAGGGCGCAAATAGAGCAAAGACAGAACAACCGGAGGTTATTCTTAGGAGAAAAAACGGTTGCCTCACCAAACGGGGATGTGGCTTATGTGGTGGCCAAAGCCAATGTGCAGCTCATTTGCGTTGCGAATGTATGCGACTCGCGGACTCAAGCTAGTGGTAACTTTGGAATAGAAAAAGGGACAAATGAAGTAGGCTAGGCCAATGATTGAACGGAAGGGACGGGGTAAAAGATGGTCCAGTGACAGGGGGGGACATCGGACAGAAAGTTTTAATTATAACCCTTGAGACGATGTTAGGCCAGCCTAAGGGCCTTGTCCTCTGACTCGAATGCTCGAACTGCCCCAAACAGCCGGGTGGAGTCATACGATTCGTTTGAGTTTTCCACTAAGGAAAACTATGCACGTTTATCGCATGAATGAAACGCGCACACCGGGAAAGACCTCCGGGTAACGAATGACACAGCCTATTCCGGGGCAGAAGGTGTACGTGATCTGCAAGGGAATGTCTTATTTTTAATAAGTGACTTACCGATTCAGAGACTGGCCTCGATGGATAAGCAGGGCGACGCGCACGACGATGCCGTTTCGAAAGTGGGGGAATTCTATCGAACCCGGGGGGTTTCTTCCTCGTTTGAGCTTCCCTGTTTTGGAGAAGTTGAGGTGACAGAGTTATTTTTCGAGTCTCTAGAACCCTTTGCGGGATGTTCGGGAATCTTGATGCGGTTTCGTGTCGATTGGTTTAATCGTTAAGATGCGATCGGTATCGTGGCGTACATTTTCGGCTAAGCGGTGCACGGGACTTGATAGCAAAGATAACTAATGGCCCTTTTTCCCGTTGCACTTAATTAATGCGTGTGTGTGTGTGGGCCTGAATTTGGAGTGATATCGGAGAAATTACGCCATGAATACATTACTGTCAACGAGGAGACAAAATAGGGTTCCATCAAGAAAGATCAATCTTTGGTTTATAAATCTTATTTCATGGTGTGAGTTGAAGGAGTTATGGAACATATTGTGTTACAGCTGCATAGAGCGACATCTGTTTCTCTACGTCTCAGATTAGAGGGTCAAATCTTGTTTATTGATTCGATTCTCCCTTTTCATTGCTTCGAACTCAATATATATGTTTTTAACAGGTTTTGAAGGGGATAATTTTGTCATCTTTTAATTTAAAAAGTTACTTAAAGAGCTGTATTAAGAATAAGCAATATGTTAGATTGGATGGTTATGAAGAATTTACTTGTTTATTAATAATTGAAATTAATAAAATTGAATAGTAAAACTAGTTTTTATGTACAATAACCATTTACTTAGTGATGTGTTTATATTTTTGCAGCATTGAATGCATTCAGAACTATTTGAATCTTTTCAATTTCAACTTATCGTTACCATGTACTCGTGCCATTTACGTCAGCTTTGCGTTCGAAACCGTACCGTTCCTCTCGCTACACTCGCTCGTCTCGGTGCGGATATTTATTGGTTGTTTGTATCGTAATTTACTTTCACAGCGGTTTGACGGGCTGCTATGGGTATGTACAGTGCGGGGTGTGTGTGTGCGCAAGGTTCCGGTGATTTGGCTAGGTGATAGTTTGTTTGGGAAAACATTTGCTACACCTTTCCGGCCTTCCTTCCCTGTGGGACGGGTAGAGCGTGTGTGACCCTACTCTAGGGGGGAGTGAACTTTCGGTAGTGAAATACAAACACATATACTGCGGGCTAGAAGAAACTAAACACTCGCTTCACTCGTCCATCAGGCGAAACTGCCACAGACCGGAAGTTTATCGATGCTAACTGATTTTACAACTCCGGCATTCTCGAGGGTGCACAAAGCGTACTACGTTCTCGTGTGGTGTACCGTGTCCATGCTTAGGATGCTGCTGGGCAAAAGAGCAAGAGACGGGCGGGGTGGGAAAGGTATGGCTAGTGGATATTTCCGATAGTTCGGTCATTAAATTGATCCTTAGCACTTGCTCGCCGGACGGGATGTTGCACATTAGACGGAGATCCGGGCCTCCCTCCGGAAAGTGGGCAGTTAGTTTCGGGAAATTTTATAGTCCTGCGAGCCATTTGTAAATGATCGAAATTAGTTAAATGTTCCATTTCGGACGGGGGAAATTAATTACCGGTCCTGTGGCTATATTTTGTACGATTTAAACGTGCAGAAATCCGATCAGTTATAGAGTTTCCTTCCTTTTCTGGTGGGTTCTTTTTTATTTGTATCCATATCAGATAGGAAGAGTTTCGTGTTGGGTGTAACTAATGTATCGATAATGGAATGAACTTGTTTCCGGTGGTCGTAGATAAGTCACGAAAGGGTTTCAGTAGTGTAGAGAGCTGAACTGGTGGAGCCACAGTGAGAAGTGGACGATGTGCTGAATATTAATGGTCAGTTACTTTATAGCTGTAGTTGTTTGAATAATAAATTATTAAACAGAAGTCTAATAAAAATTTTGCTCTAATTTTACGTATTTTGATTGCAAGTTACTCTAAGGCTGCTCATTATTAGAGGAATTGTTTATTGTCAATTCATAATCTTTGATGTTTTAGACTGAATTTTATGTCATCGAACAATAATTATTTATTAAAGATACTCTTCCAATTCATGTGTTTTTTTTCACCAAATTTGTTTTTAATGCGTTAGTATTTCCATTAGCAAGATCATTAAAAGAACCTATTCTTTTCCTTCTTCCCAGGTCCAACGGCCGAGGAGGGCAATGCATCGGGATCCGCAGCAAACGGTAGCAATGAGCAGCAGTTGGGTGGTAAATCGGTGGTGTCGGCCTCCGGGGCGGCTACGGTGGTCTCGAACGCGTCGACGATGGTAACTGCTAGCGGTGCGACACTGCTGAGTGGGCTGGAAAAGTCTGGCGTTACCATTTCGGCCGAAGCATCCCGCGCATTGCAAACGCACGCCCTTCAGATCGCTCATTCCCAAATCGTTACGACTAGTCAGAGTCCGGCCACCGTTACCGTGGCCACCTCACAGCCCCAACAGCAACAGCATAGTAACATCATTTTCGTAAGAGGTTCCCGATCTGAGAACGGTCAAATCATTCTCCAAAACACACACGAGCTGCTTAGTCTGCTGAGCGACGAGGATAAGCCAATCTTTCTACAGCACCAGCGCTTGACGAGCGGTGGAACGACCATCACCAAGGCACATACTACGAAGACACTGGCTGAGACAACCACCGGAACTGGTGGGGCGAGTACTATCCTCTTCCAGCCAGCGATTAAGAGCGGAACGCTTGAGGGTTTAAGTGGTGTTGGTGGAACCGGTGGTACCATTCTACTACAGTCGGATGCACTCAAGAAGGGAACCACACTCGAAGTTGGTTCGTCGTCTGCGACCGGCAGTACCGCTGGTCCAATCTTTCTACAGCAACGGCTGAGCAAGAACGGTACCGAAGGTCCGATTCTGCTGCGTACGTTGAAGCGGCTAGATAAATCACAATCGATCTTGGTGATACGCAATGCTACTACGGCGGGGACGGTGACCACGGCTGGGAGCACAGTGGTGGCGGCTTCAGCTGCTGCTTCCGGTGGCATCTCGGTATCGACAGCTGGGGGTGCTACGCTGGCGAAGGTGAAGCCGATTTCGACGCCCACCACGACGGTAGTAACTGTGACGGCTGCTCCGGTAGGGTCGGGAGGCGTTGCCGGTGCCATTGCAAGACGTGTGCAGGAAGAGGCGGAGGAAAAGAAGGAACCAACCGTGGTGGCGAAGGTGGTCCACAAGACGAGCAACATGCCGCTAGGAACAGGTGAGTAAAATTAGCATTGAAAAGAGAACGAGAGTCGATAGAACCGGTCACATTGCTTTGACACACAGAAGGATCGTTGAAATTGTAGGGTTAGTTTGGACTGAAAAATACTAAAGTGTTGTAGAGAAATTAAACAGTTAATGCAGTAATAAAAACCACGGCATTATTAGTCCAAATGTTTACTTTTAAACAAAAGTAGTTTTGCCTTTGCTCTTTGGGTTTTCGTTACAAATTATGCATATTAATCTCTGTTTCTTAGCAGACAGCAGCAACAATGAAACGTCACTTACTAACAGGTGTTCGAGTATATCCAATGCTGTTTGCTCTGTTCCTATCCATGCGGCAAAGGAAATCATATTTTGTTCTTCATTTTCATCGCATTAAGCTATGTTTCACTTCTTTAACTGTGTCCGGGTTTAATATTTGCCGTTCCGACACACCGACTCATTGCAACATTAATAATTCACCAAAAGTATTGATCCACAGGCGGATAGGCAAATAAAGCCGTGCGCCGGGACACTTAAGCGCACCGGTCGATCATCATTACGATCGGCGAACGCAATCAATGCGACCGAGCTGTGAACTTTGTGCTGGGGTGAACAACTGCAAGTCAAACATCTCATAAATTATGAACCAAAATCCAGTGGCGCGCTGCCGACACGGAAAAACAATACAGGCAGGAAACATAAATCACCAAATTGCACTCGCGTGCCGTGCGGGGCGATTTTTTTTCTCAGTTTGCAGTGGATTTATCTGGCTGAGCTTAAGCGTCGGTAGGTGTGGGAAAGTCTGACATTTTTCCATACGGAACTGTACGGAACGAGTTTTCTCACCACCCAACGGTTAGCATAATTGGTGTGAGTGGGTGCAGTGTTGACAAAAAAAGGAAAATTGATTTCGTTTTCTTTTGCTACGATTCGGGGCGACAAAAACAACCGAATTAATTCAACTCACTTCCCTTGGTGTGGTTGGGGCGTGGGTCATGAAGGTGGAGGAAAAACAATTCTACATCAAACAATCGATGGAGAAACACGGACTTAAATAAATCCTTTAACGCCCCATTTTTCACCACCTGAAGTGTGCAGTCCTTTGCCAGAAATGGTAAAGTTAAGGCACAAGTCTGTGTGCAAAGAGACATACAAGAAACAACGGGGAGAAAAATCGATCACAATTGCTTTTACCGCTGCCTCACACTGAGAGCATTCTTTCTTCTTTCTATCTTGTGAAAATGTTAAGAAAGTTAAGAAAGTGATTGTGATACCGGTATTGGGAATCCAACACAAGAAGCCAAAAAGATTGTAGAATAAATTGAACGTAACCAGTCGTTTGAAGCAAAGGTCCTCGAATTGAATTCTTTTCGCCGCCTAGGATTTGTTTTACGTTTAATTCATCGTTTGCTTTTAGTTTGCCTTTGTAGACGACAAACACAGCAGTGAACTCATCCACAACCCTACTCAAGCCGTCCGGTAATGAGTGTAACGAGACATTGATCGGTGGTAGGTCGATGGCGTTGAGGAAGTGGAAGAGCAGGGTTTGAAAGTGGGTGGAAAATACGGGAACGATTGATCAACGAGGAACACGCTTTTCGACACGGAATTTATCAACCCCGTTTTGACAGGCGGATGGGTTGCTTGCGTTTCAATTGTGCTTTAAGGCAGTTAACTAAAGGAAAAAAATGATTCCATGTCAGGGTGGAGTGATGCTTAAAAGCAGCAAAAAATCTACTAGAAAGAGAAAGTTGCTGCGAAAGGGAGATAAATAATATGGTGACAAATGATTGGAGAAAACCATGAGCACGTCGTTAACAACAGATTGATTTAAAATTGTTCGTTTTTACTGCATTGTTGAATTTTGCTCATGTTCTTTATAGAAACCAGTTTCTTTGGGATTCTATCAAGATTTTTCAATAAACAAATGCATGAAAAATACAACAAACAGAGTGACTATCGAATTCTCATTTATGGAAATATTAAATAAAATAAATAAAATATTAAATGCTGTTGTAGCGCAATCGTTTCACGTACCAATCTTCCAAAACCCTCACATTTACAACATCAACCTCTTCTAAGCGTTATAAGCCATACCTTTTTTTTTTATTTCCTCTTTCCGAACCAAAACACGAACCGATCGATCGGTGCCCTTTACGATGCCGCTGGGTGAAAAGGACAAATATTATTAAATAAAATCATCACGAGAAACATCTTGAACGCCGACGATAGCTTTTCTTTGCCTCACCATTCAATTCAAGGGTGGCAAGCGATAGAAGGGTGTACGGAGCGACAATTTGTCAGGCTCAGCATTGCAAGTGCAAGTGCAAAGCTCAATTGCAACGACTTGGCAAACGATGTCCCCACAATCCCATCGGAAATAGTGCCTTCGCCACATGGCCACTGAAGAAGGGCATCAAAATATTGTACAATCGAATATGTAGCCTGACTGCCACTCGGTTCACCTCACTGGTTGGGCAGTGTTGTTTGGCGGAACCAGAAATCAAGCGATAAAAATCCTGTACAGAAAGGCAAGAAGGTACGTTCTGGACAGTCAGCAGTTTTGGTTTCCCCTTTTCTACGGTTGGTTTCGGTTATGATGCGCTTGCAAAAAGGTATCATCTCCCTTTTTGGTGTGTTTGGTATTGATTGCCTGTGGTGAATGACTGATAGAGGGGGCAAATGGAAATGTTGAGATGCGTTGGACTAGTATTGCAATGTTGTAAGTTAGTTTTTATAAAAAATAATTTGTTTTTTTTTTATGTTTCCTTTTCACATCAAAAATTGTTTCTTAACGCGGGAAACAAGAAAGTAAAAAGCAATATAAAAAAAAATTCTGGTCTTTTGTTATGAATATTCGTTGGAGAATTGGTTTTTCGTTACGCTTGCTTGTTTCTGTCAACCACATCTGGCGCGAACCATGTAGGCCGTCGAAAGTCGTTTTTCCTTTTGGGCAGCCTTCTCACGTATGGTTCCAGAAAGCACTACTTTATCAATTTTTGAGCGTTAACCATAAGCACGACAGGAAGGGAAATTGAATTACTTATACACTGTCAAAGAACGGGCTAGCAAGGGCAACCTTCGGTATAGTCCGTTTCCCGGTGTACGTTTTATTTTCTCTTGTTCTCATCATCAAGCTAGTAGAAAAAGACCAAAACCAATGGACACCATCAACACCACCATCAGTGCAATAATCTTCATCATCATCGTTGGTGTCATTATCGACACCATCAGCGTTGGCACGCTGAAACCAATCATCCATGCTTCGTTCCGATGCTGGACGCTTCCTGGACTGGCTTCAGGCTACTGTAGCGCACCCAAGTCAATTGGTTTTTTTCCCCTTTTCACCTTGTCGTTTTCCCAACTGACTTTGGTGTCTATTTTTCTCATCGTCTCGCTTTCCAGTGTTTGTGTGTGTGTGTGTGAGAGTATATTTCCCGCAAGGCGGCACACCCGTTCAAGGGCAGCCGGTGTCGATAGCTCTCGTGTCCCGGGTGGCTTCCGTAGTCCGTTCGCTCCCAATTTGGCGTGCTAATGAATTAACTTGTCTAAATAAGAAATAATTAGTACATGCGATCATGGAGTGTGTCGTGCCGTGTCGGTTGAGAATGTTCTCGGTTTTAGATAGTTCTTACAGTTTGCGGCCAGCGTTGCGGCCAGCGTTGCGGCCGTGGTTGTCATGGTGGAATCGTGCACGTGGTTCCCGTGTTTGGTCCCGAGGGCAGGCAGGATTCAATTTGCCACCCGTTCAGGGACTTCCGGTTGCCAATCAATAATTAATCGAATTTAGCTCACTTCTTTCCACCGGTCTAGTGGGACGAAAGCGCTGTGTGTATGATACGCTAGTTTTTATTTATGGTTTGGTTTTTCACCTGTCTGTTGTTTGGGTTTCTTTTAGGGTAGAGAGAAGCGTCGTGGTTTGTGTACAAATTTGTTCAATGACAATGGTTATTCAAATGAATTTTAATCGAATTAGATCATCTTGTGGTGTTGGAGTACAGTTTCTCATGAGCAGCAAATGGATTATTTTCTACAAGATATTTATTTTGGGGAAGTGAAAACGTTAACGTGATTCAAGTGAAATAGAGGGATGGAGAATTGGATTTATTTTGAATGCTTGATGCTATGATGCATTGAAACACAAAAAAAACTATTACTCAACCGTTTTTCCCCCTATTGGTTGAAACTGTTTTTCCTCTGTTATACAATGTTTTCATCGTTTGAGAGTTCTGAGCGAAAAGGACCCAACCTCCTTCATTGAATATAAAAATTGCTCAACGTTGCTCTTCCATGTCTTAATTTCTTGTCAACATAATTTCCACCATTGTTGGACAACTCCCGGTCCGATTAAGTTTGCCGTGTGGAGTGTTGTAGCGCGTGCAAATCTCTCCGAACAAATCTGTGAAATCTCCCGGAAAGGGTCCTTACATCGCTCGGTGATTTTGCTGGAAAAAGGTTATCACTTTGCCGGTCGGAGTGTAACCGGTCCATTTGACCCCTGCCACACACTCGTCCAACAGTTGACCTGCAGTTAATTTGCGATCATCATCTGTATATCCGCCTGGTGGGTTGGGTTTCCTTTCTAGGTTGTACAAGCAAATGTCTAGAAGGTCAGAAGAAATGGAATTCTCTTTGGTGCGGGAAGAGGAGAACGCCCAAAGAGCAGTAAATGTTGGTTCTCGGCAACATTCTCGACAAGGACCTTTCGTCACTTATCTGTCAGGCTCCGTCATCACTCATCACAAGCGAGTGGGGTTTTCGGGACAAAAGGGCAAGTAAATGACCTTCCCATCCGTAGAATGGCAGTTGCTCTCTCGTTTCGCATTATGACTCTTTCAGTGTTTGGCTGGCATCGTTCAGGTCAAAAGGGAGGGAAATGAGTTACATGAAGACATTCTTTGACAATGGAGCAATTTAAACCTTTTCATCGTTGGTCGGTTGCATAGGAAAGAAGTGCGAGTGGGTTAGGTTGCAAGCAATTTCTAGCCAATTTCTGATTGTACTTCTTTGTTATCTCCTTCTAGCCGCATCCCATTCAGGTAGTTTCTCTTTTCATCCCGTTTCACTTCGGCCAGAAAGAAAAACGATACATTCTGAAAAGCTCCCATTGCTAGTGTCAGTTTCATTGAATGTGGATATGCTTTCAAAAAGCAGTGGAATGAGGTAGAGTTTACGATAGCAAAGGAAAAACAGGATAAGATCAAGCAAGTCATTGAGTCGCACGGTACTGGGGGTTAGTTGTTTGATGATGATGGTGATGCAATCATCACCCCAGGTCAAGTCCGATGGGCAATCGTCATCAGCTTTGCTTCATGGCACCGAGCACCTTCATTATCAGGGATTTTGTCATTTTCTTCGCACCGAAACATTCTCGCCGCCGGCCACTTTTGCCCTTTGCAAGTGGACAAACCCACTCACTCAAGAAGAAATATGAAACGCTCCTGTCTGTCAAAGCAAACGAAAGGAAAAGCAGCAAACGGATCAAAAGAGTCCCGGACGCATCCGAGGGACAGGTGTGGGGGTAAAAAACATCATCTCATCAAGCGACAAAAGCGCGAACAAACGGACGCAGCTTATGACATTACTTCACCCATTAAAGACTAATTAGCTTTACACTTTTGTTCGTTCGCCTCTTGCTGCTCAGGGTGAGTGGATTAATTTTGTGCCAGAATCCTTCCTGCGGCGCGTGAAAGCGTTTACGATGGGGGACCATACGATTTAACTTTTGTACCAGCGTGGAAGACCGTCCACAGGGTGGTAGATCTGCGGAGAGGTGTGCGGAGGAGATTTTTATGCTCCCAGTCTCTCGTTCATGGTGCAAGATTTTCCAACCGGATCCTCTTGAGGCTGGAGAATCGTAGAAGAGGAAAGAATCATTTATCAATTATCAGGTGGTGCAGGTGAAAATTTCGTTTTAACGATAGAGAGAGAGAGAGAGAGAGAGAGAGAGAGAGACAGATCGAGAGAGAGCCTTCTTCTCCAGGCGGCTCATTATGAGCACGGTTAGATGAGCAGAATAATGACGAAAAAGTTTACGAGTCAAGGTGCACTTAATGAGGAAGCATCATCGTTTCACGATTTTCAC
>KB697273.1:0-10425 GCA_000349165.1 Anopheles christyi
ACACACACACACGCTTCGTATGCAAAAGAAAGGTAGAAATGGCAGAACCGAAATAAATGCTGCATTTTGGAAAAGTGTACTAAACACGATGTATGCAAATGCCGTACTAAAAAGAGGAATATAACATCTGATCCATTTAAAAAAAGTGCCCGAGATTGTGTGTCATACAGTTTAAAAAAAGTCTATATTTTTTGTATTATAAGGACGCTTAACGCTATAAAAAAGGGGGGTTGGATTTTAATTCTTATTCCTATCACTACACGCGAGAGTCACAATCATTGCGCTGTTCATCAGAACCAGAGGGGAGAAGGGAAAATAAATTCATAAAATAAAAGTGATTGTAGTACGATCTCGCACAATGTCTGCGTTGGAGAAAGCATTTCCAGTAAAGAGCAATGAAGTTTTATCAATTCAGCCCTATCTAATGACTTCTTCCACACACCCGGAACAACCTCCCATTTCCACTTCCTCCAGATTCACTTTGCTACTTATTGCGGGTTTTTAATCCCTATCCTTCCATATACTATGAGGCTATCGAATAAAGACAGTTGCAAGAAAGCTTAAGGCGGACGCAATCGAGATGGTTGTTTGACCACTAACGCGGTTGTTGCTGTCCTTGATGAGCGGCTGCGTATTTGAGCCTGTACTTCCGCTATCTGTCTGTTTGAGACTCGATTTTTTTCGTTGAGTCGCATCCAACCAGTATGTGGCGTAAAGCGACGGGTTCAAAGTCCGTGTCCCAGCAGACGTTCCATGACAGGAAGTAGAGGAAGGGAGTGAAAATGGAAGCAGGAAATATCTCAACTCGTTTTTTTTGTTTGTTGCTTAAACAGTTCTATCTTGCCGTGAAAGGATTGACTTATTTTAAATGTTTACTTTATCCAAACTATTTGCATTCGTGTGCCTCTGTCTGACCGCAAGCGATTTGTTTGATTGCGGTCGATAATTGCTGTTAACCACCGAGTAAGTGCTCGAACCAACTCATGGGGCGAACGGCTTATTCGTCCCACAGTGGTGTCGCATCGCCTAGTGTTAATGAAGCAGCGGAGGATGACGCTGCCGCCGCCGCGGCTGCCGCCTGTTGGGTCGGCGTAGGGTTTTGCGTTGGTTGGGGCGGAGGTTGCGCGGGTGGTGGCATCGGAGACCGGGTGGCCGAATACTTGGACGATGATCTTGGAGTCATGCGGTGGTCTTGCGAACTGGACGACGTCACGGAATCACTAGACCGGCCACCTCCACCACCGTGATGATGATGATGGTATGATCCACCAGAGCTGTCAAGAAATATACGGCGGAAGTGGATTAGTACACAAGTACGGAAAAAGTTTGATCTATTTTAGGCGAAAGGTACCTTCGTTCCGATGAAGCATGATGTCCCTTCATCATGCTGCTGCTGCCTCGGTTGCTCCACGAGTCGGTTGCTTTCGACCAGCTGTCGTACTCGTTGCTCCTTGAATTGTGGTGCATTGGGGGCTGCGTGCGATAGTGATGGTCGCTGCTGTTCGAGTACGGGGAGGGTTGCTGCATCATCAGGCTGCTGCTGCTGCTGGCCGCACTGCTCACACCGCCCATACCGCGCGCAGAGGATGACGTTTTGTAGCCGTGGTGGCTGGCGGATGGTGGCGGATGGACGGTCGGAATGCCGGTATAGGAAGATTTGTTGGAGTACTGGGAAGGGGTCGAGGTACCATAACGGGGCGTTTGGGAGAAGTGAGGCGTTTGCTGGTACGGCGTCATGTACGGCGTCTGTCCGCTTGGTGTGTAGGGCTGTATGGGGGGATAAAAAATGGATTTGTCAATAACCAAATACAATAAGCAGTTTATTGATTGTAATAGTAAACTAAGGATGCTTACCGTTGTCACGAAATTGCTGGAACCATACTCGAGTGGCGTGTAGGAATAGTGCGGCGTATGGTGTGCAGCTGCCGACAAGGAATTCAGCATATGCGGAGGCATATTCTTCGCCACCGACTCGATCGTTTCACCTGGAAATGGGGAAAAATAAGAGCAAATTAATTTTCCATCTCATTACAACACATAACAAGTAGCAAACACTTACTATTAATATCGCTAAATTTGGGCGTACTTCCGTAGGGTGTGCGCGACGACATGCCACCAACTTTGGGCGTACTCTTGGGCGTATCGATCGGAATGGGATCGCGGAAGTGCTCCTTGAACCATTTGAGCAGTGAGTTAACCGAATCGAACGTTTGATGTCTAAACCGGTAACCGTCCGGTGTGACCGTAACGTACTCGTGCCGAAACTTGTTGCGCGGTAGATACGAGAGCAGAAACCGTCCCGGGTACGTTTTCGACACCGACACGATGTAGTGAATCTTGTTGGGATTTTTCTGCTTCTCCGCCTTAATGATTTCTTCCGCCTTTTCCTTCGAACCACCGTCCGTGTCCCGGTAGTACTTGTAATTGAGCAGATCGCGCACATAGATTGCCATCGGTGTGATGTGCCGGGCGATAATTTCATCCAGATCCTCAAACTCATCGTTACCGATCCGCAGCGACTGGCCGAGGCTGAACACGTTTTCCTTGCCCTCCTCGCGCACGTCGATATGCTGGTAGATGCCGTCCGTTACCTTCCACGTCGCGGTCAGATGGTCGGAACCCTTGCTCGATGGGCGCACGATCACATCGCCCTGATCGTACCCTTCCAGCAGCTTCAGCGCTTCCGCGTACGAGATGTTGTGGAAGGATGGATGCACGATCACACGCTTCACGTACTGTTGGCGTGCCTGTTGCTTCTTTGAATCGGCCTCCTTTCTCGAGTCCGCCTCTTCCGTTTCCTGATCGTAGCACTGGTCTTTGCGCGGTCGCCACTCCTGCTTCCGATCGCACAGATCCGAACTTTTCGACGAACACTCCAACGAAAATCGCTCGATGTCAATTTTCGTGACGCGCACGTGCACCGTTTGCCCGATCTGTACACGCTCCTCCGGATTCTTGACGTGCTTGTCGGACAGGTTCTTGATGTGAATGAAACCGTTCAATCCATTGTCAAACCGCACCCGAACACCGGTCGCCTGCCCCGGACACTCTCCTGCATCGAAGTGATTCCACACCTCGGACAGCTCAGGAAATTCCGTCTTCATACAAAACGGACACTGCCAGAAGCCGGTCTCGTCATTGCGCACCGGATTCGCTTGATCGAGCTGCTCGCCTTGCGGCTTGCGGTAGGTAAACCCGCTCACCGTTGCCAACATCATCTTGCCGACGAACAGCGATTCGGGCGTTTCCTTCGTGAGGTAATCGAACAGTTCCTCCGCAGTCACAGAGCGGAACGGTGTCCGGAGATCTTTGTAGCGGGAGTTCAGCTCGGCCCGGATGTCGTACAGCGTGATGCTCTTGTTGCCGAAACCCTGCCGATCGAGCTCGATCGCAAACGCGTCCAGATCGAGATCCTTCAGCCGTTCGGGTGCTTCCAGAATCTCTTCCAGCGCACCGGCCGGATTAGCTTCCTCGTCGTCGTACTCCAGCGCATCGACAGCCATCTTGCGTGCCCACTCGTACGTTTCCGGATGGACGCGTGACCCATCCAGTACCTCCACGTATGTTTCAGTACTGTCGCCCAGCGAGTTCGTATCGATCTTGATAAAGCCGGAACAGTTGATGAACACCTTCGGACCCATATGGCAGGTCGTGACCAGTTGTGTTCGGTTCTCCAACCGAGAGTTGGTCTGCTTCAGCACCTTCAGCAACGTTTGACCCTTGCGTGGTCCCAACCCACAGATAAACTGTACCAGGTTCGCCGTCAGTGGATTCTGCACGGCCAGATTCACATCCACACCGACCTCGTTCGTGCGATTGATAAACTCGAGCTGAATGTTTTCCAACAGTTCCTCCTTCGTTAGCTGCTCCTGTAGCGTGTGATAGCGCAGGCAAAGTATTTCCTCGTCTGAATTGCACAGCTGAGAAAACTCGACCAGTGGATCCTGAATGCGCCGCGCTAGCGAGATGGCTTGCCGGAGCAGCGGTGGATACTCCTTAAAATCGGCCGTACCTTTGAGCGAGTTGGCATACACCTTGGCTAGCTCGTTGTCTGCGATCTCAACCGCAATCTGCGGAAATTGTTCCTCTTCCTGCAATCGTTTCAAACACTCCACAAAATCCTGCTGCACCATCAGCGCATCCTTCGACTCGCCCCCGATCACGATCACGTGCGGTTTCTTGCTGCGTATGAAATTAGTGATCGTGCGCAGATCCGACTCCTTGCACAGCTTCTCCGATTCGCGGTACGCGTTCTTCTTCTTCAGCAGGTGAGGTATGCGCAGATAGTCCGTCACCTCCCCGTCCGGTGCAATGATTGCACCGAAAGCGGACTGCGTGTAATCGGGCACGTACGCGACACCCAACACGCGCACACCCCGCGTCGTTTCCCACTCGTAATCGTCAAAGTCCGGTACGGGCGGTTTGTACGGCGCCACCTTGATCCAGTTGTACAGCTTCCGGCAGCACACGCGCAACACGGCATCCTTCGCCTCCGTCAGCAGTGTGTTATGCAGCTCACGCTTGAGATCCGGTATAACCATGCGATTGACCGCCAGCACTACACATTCTGCTCGCACCTTGTTCCACTCCTGCACGTTTTTAGCGAACTCATCGCGATGGTAAAGCGCTTTCAGTTCCTCGAGAAAGTCGCCCGACGTGTTACCCTCGATCCGGTCGACAAACTCCATCGTCAGCAGCTTGTCTTCCTGGGCAATGTACAGCTTGAGGTACTGGTCGCCGGTCAGTTCGCGCACCGGCTTCTCCTTCAGATACTTCATCGTGTAGCAATGGTGTGTTTCATCGATTTCCTTCATACCCTTCTTCGTTGGTCGCACGTTCAGCTTGGCACGCTCGAAGTACAGCTCCCTGATGCATTTGCGGAAAAGTGGTTCACGGGCCAGCTGCCGCGCCACCATAAACACACCACCCTGCAGAACGTCTTCCGGCGACTCGAACGTCGTACCCATGTACTCTTTGGCCACCTCGAGCGGTTCCTTCGTTTCCTGCTCCACCTCGTGCCTCTGGTAGCTGTCCCGAACGTTTTCCGCAAACTGTTCCGGCGTCAAGCCAAAGCGTTTCGTCAATCCGGTCAGTCCACGTTTCCGGCAGATCTCATACGGACCGACGTCAATATTCAGCCTTACGCGTTCCTTACCAGCATCCTCCACCTTACCGTCCTTCCCGCCAATCGTTTCTTCTTCCTGATTTTCCTCATCTTCTTCTAAATCCTCTTTATCTTCATCCCCATTTTCTTCACCTTCCGCTCCATCCTCTTCCGCGTCCTCCGGGTTCTTCTTTTTTGCCACGCGCGTTTTCTTCTGCTTCCGCTGAATCTGCTGCTGCCCTGACTTTTCCCTCATCTTCAACCGCATCGGTGCGATGTCATGCGCATAGTACAGTAGAAAGTGCAGATGCACATCCTTTAGCTCTTCGTGCGACTGTACCGATCGTAATCGGGACAAATCCTCGTCCCGTATCACACGCATATCCTCCGGAATCGGCGCATCCGGATTCTCCATCAGCTTGTCCAGCTGATAGTTGCGCATATTTTCGTAGAGTCGCTGGAGCGATGTTTTGCGCCCCAGCAGCTGGCACCACATGGAATCGAACTTGTAAATCTTCCACAGATCGTTAATGTTCAGATCGGGCTGGACGTACTCCTTGCGGTAGAAGGCAATGAAAGGTACTTCCAAGTGCTGGTTGCGCATAAAATCGAGCGCATGCTTAATTTTCGGTACGTTCGAGGGCGGCTTTCGCGTCACTGCACCCTGGTCGGACACATGCGGCTTGCAGAACGCTTGCTGATAGATCCACTCCGCTTCGTCCTCCAGCTCGTTCGAACCTTCCGGTACGGCCGTTACGGGTATATCTCGTAGCTGCATTCGCTCCGGTATATCGATCTTACGAATCTCATTGTCCATATCGGTAAAATGACCACGCTTCAGTTCGCTCGGTTCGTATATTTCGTAGATAGATTTTTTCAGCATACGTTTGCGGGCGGCCGGTTTCTTTTTGCCTCGCTCGCCACTAGGACGATCCACCTGATCGAGCTGCTCCTCCTCGTACTCATCTTCCGCTTCCGAACCCTCCTCATACTCGTCGTCATACTTCTCAAACTCATCGTAGTCGAAGTCAACCCCGAATATGTCCTGACCTTCCTGGAGCGATGCATCGGTAAAGATGTGCCTTCGCTTCTTGCGCTTATCGCTGATCGGCACCCCGTCATCATCCACGATGAAATCGTCCGCATCCGACTCCTCGTCCTCCTCCTCGTCATAATGCTCGCGCACATTAGCCATCGTATCACGCTGGCCACCCTCATGATCGGACGCTCGCTCTTCGTCATCTTCGGATGCCGCATCGAATAGCCGATTCTCGATCGTTTCCCGTATCATGCCCTCATCGCCCGATTCGCCATCGCTCCCGTCGTCGTTGGTGAATTTTTTCAACCGCTTGAACCGTTTCTGTAGAATCATGAAAGAAAAACGTAAAAGTGGTTTATTAAAATGGCGGGATTAAGTTAACCTTAAATTACATAACGCATTAAACTAACCCGCTCGACTTTTACGCCCAGGTTTTCTTCGATCAGCTCGTAATCTTCGTCCTCGAGCCGATCGTCCAGCTCATCGTCGCTTTTTTTACGCTTCTGATGACCCCCCTCGGAACCATCGTCGGAATCGTCATTGTCGCTTTCCTCCTCGATCGGATTATCGTCAATCAGATCCTTCAGCTCTTCGCGCAGCCGGTCTTCATCATCTAGAACATGTGATGTGATTGGAAAGAGGAGAAAAAGGTAACAAACTGCGTACATCGTAGAGAATGCAAGCTGGCTTATGCAACATGTCGCACAAATTGCAACAGATTCCGGTACGAAATTTGCGCTGTTTTAAATATTCTCCTTCATATTTCCGATTCTAGCGAATGCGAGTCATCCAACCGGTACGACCTGTTCTCACGTGCACTCGGTCCAGTGTCATGGTTTTTCCAGGCGCCGGTCTAGACAGGATTTGGTTGGGTTTGTACGTTCACAAACTAGCACGCCACCGTATGCAAATGTGGGTAAACTTGCTTGTACTTTCCGTCGTTCATTTACGAACATTAAAACCTGCTGCGACAATGTGGCATATGTGGATATAAATAAAAGTAGCACAATGAACGTAAAGGTAATCCAGAAATCCGGAATAATCTGGTTCGAAGCTGAGATTTTCATCACAATCAGGTTTCAGTTTGCTGCTCGGTGCAATAAACTAGCAACTATTAGCGCCCGGTATGTAATCGCTTGTGGTATGTCGAAGCTGACTTAAAATCATTAGCTTGGGGAAGCTCTTTCCAACATGCTTAGTGAAACAAGTCAGGTGCACTGTACAGTGCTTCAGAGTTCTAGATTGTAAGAAATATAGGAGTGTCTGTATGATAGTCTTATGTACCTCTCTTTTCTTAATACATTTGCGGATTAACAGAAATATTTCGTATGAATCCGCTTCATCTTTCAATTTATGACCGTATAGTATTTTTGTCTGATGTATTTTCTCTTCTTATTAGCATTAAAATCTATAAACCACTCTAGCTTTACATAGACTTACGAAACCTATTCTATCAACATTCTATCAACGGATAACCTATAGTGCCACTTGCATGATGATAATGTTCATTACCTATAGCATTTTATGAATAATCACCACCTAAACATATCCACCTTTTTCCTAAACGGACCACCTCCCTCCGTAGTAACCATTGAATATACGCTAACGAGTTAAAAATAAATCTCGTAAACCTATACAATGACTTAAAGTGACTGCTTTGATTGTTATGCCATAATATGAAGTATTAACTGTTTAGGCAGTAACCCTAGAAATACATTTTGGCAAAATCTCCCACCGAGCATGTAAGATAGGAACACGTTTGTTTGTTCCAAGATGATTAAAATATCTAATTTGTTTAGAGCTTGTTAAGTTCCCATTCAAAGTCGCGTACTTCAAACCCTGAAACGAAATAATTAACGATTGAACTTCCGGTTCGAATAATACTCACCATCCTCTTCATCTTCGCTGTCCGACACAGCCTTATTTTTCTTCAACCTCTTACGCTCATGTGGTTCCAACTCCTCCTCATCCTGCAGATGGAAAATATACGCAATTTAAGAACGGTAAGGGTTATTTTCAAAGCTCTCTACAAACTACATGTGTTAAGATTCTTAACGTAATGTCCTTTGAAAGGGTCGTAAACGACGGTCAAGGATGTTACACATCCTCCAATAACTAAAACACAAACGTACTCAAATACATACACATACAAACAACCACTACTTACCTCACTCTCCTCCGCTTCTGAATCGATGAAATCAGCCATCGCTCTTGTTGGGAGGGGGAGGGATTTCTTACTTCCTCAAGTAGTTTTCCAAGTATAAACCCGATTAATCCGTCCTCTGATTCAGGTGGCTTTTAATTGAAGGGTTCAACTAAGAAGAAGAAAGTTTCTCAGCTTCCTTTCGTACGGCCCTTCAGCACCCCTTTCTTCCTACTGCTTCTATTGACACAACGCAAAACCACCAGACCCACACACGTCCTTCGCACTTTGTGCTGGCGCACAGGTCCGATTTGTAGGTTTTCAGGACTACCTGGCCAGTGGGAGCAGCTGATGCCAAAGGGTTCAAGGACCGCTGCAAAGGCTACCCGGGGCCTGCAAATAACCACGAAATCGATGCCGACAGCGATGATGCATCAAGTCCCGCGTTCGATAGAAGGTGGTGATAATTATAGTTGTACACCCCCTAGAACACTGGACGCTTTCGCATATCACGTTCTAAAGTTTTCCACCACCGAATATGCAGTTTTTTGTTCGATTTTATGTCCTTTTTACCAGATTAAATGGGATAAATGCCGTACGACGGCAACAGCTACCACGATGTATGACAAAGTTTCCCTTTCGCCATGTTGGATTATCGTTTGACAGCTAGTTGACAGCTGGTCATCGAGGGGACAGAATATAGGTTGGACAGTTCAACGCTTTTAATTCAAAACATTTTTATTTCCTACAGTTGAAATGCTTTATATATCAGAAGAAAATCTCTTAATAAATATTTTCCTGTTATCAATTATCATTTGAATTTTTGTGCAACGATCTAGTGATCTAATCTAATAAAAACCCGAGTGCGGTCTTTTGTCGACCAAATCGTATTCAGCACAAACATGTCGAAGCGCTGAATACGATGTCTGTGTGTGTGTTTATTTGTGTGTAGGCATCACGCGTATGTGTGTGTTTTTTTGTGTTGTTGATAAACGTCAAAACTACAAAAATTCGATATTTTCGTGACGAAAGAATTGCTTCACGAGGGGCCCTGCACTTGTACTCGCTCGATCGGATTGCGATCTGCCTGCAAGAAAACGCGCTAACGCTAATTCCAACCGCAATATTTGCCAGTGAAATATGCGAAGGTAACATTCGGTTGGCCCCGTTTTCTATTCCGTCGTACTGTGTGGTGTGTGGCTGAATTTTTCTTTCGCGACAGAGCTAACATTCCTTCCACTGTTTCCCTCCCCTCCCCCCCCACCCCCGCTGTGGTGTGTGCGTGTGCGATGAAGAGGACATATTTGCGTCCGTGATTGCGTGCGTGCGTGCTTGTCTCTTGGAAAGCGGAAAGTGTGCTCCTTCCTCGGGTGGTGCTAAATGATCATCACCACCATCAACCTACTCTCGTGTTACGCTGCTACCCGTGAACTCCGAAGTGGTGCCAAACCTCCCCCCCCCCCACCTAGTGGTTAGCGCAGCAGGGGAAGGTGAAAAAATGTGCCCATGAAGGGTGGTGGGGTGTGGAATGAGAAGCAGAAGAAGCGAAAAACTAGCAGGTGGAAAAAGAAGTGCGAAGCAAAAGAATGAACGCACTGTGAGACTGTCAGGAGAGAAGAAATTGCATTGGTATGTGGAATATTATTTTTGTCGAGATCACCACACACAGAAGTCGAACAAAAAAAAAAATAACGCGTGCGATTGAAATGGCAAACGGTGTATAGGGTTAGGGGAGGGAGTAGTGTAGTGTTGGTGATGCTGGTGCGATCATCGGTGATATTCTAAGGGCAGAAATACTTGCGCACACGCGCACGCACACAGCTACACACACGCATGCACGATCGCGCTTCCACGGGCAGGAGAAAACGCAATGGAATATTCGATAATCGCGCGGCTGACCACCGAAGGGATTGTGGAATGTGGAATTGTGGAAGCAAATCCCATCGTGTGCACTGGGTCTGGCTAAGTGTGTGTGTATGTGTTCGTGATTACTTTTTAAGTTGTGGTTGTGTATGCGCGCGCGCGTTTGTGTGTGTATGTTTGGCTGTGTGTACATGTGTCGCTTTTTTCTGTGGAGAAGACTATACTAGGCGCGATTCCCTGAATTTCGGTGGATATTGCATTAAAATTGTGTCCCCC
>KB697274.1:0-11404 GCA_000349165.1 Anopheles christyi
AATATTAGGTACTATTTTGATTAAAGTTCAAGTGGTTAGACAGGTACATTCGTTAGTTTGAATAAGGCAAAAATCCAGCTACAGTAGGTGACCGCTAACTGGATGCTTTTTAACTGGAGTGCCTTTTTAATTGGAGGTTCGCTAACTGGAGTGATTCTCAGTTAAAAAACTGTGGATAAAAAAGGTATGTTTGAGCTTTTCTTATCTTTTTAATTGCCTATTTATTATTCAGTAAGTACACATTACTGAAAACAGTAAATCCAGAGTATCCTAAAATATTTGTTTCGACACGTTTGACAGTTGAAATGACACTTCTGGTAGCTAATATTGTTCGCTAACTGGAGTATGTTTACATCTCAGTTAGCGGTCACCTACTGTACTTGCAAAAAAAATATAATCATTCAATTAATTGAAGAATACGAACGAAAAATGTGTTTAAATATGATTGTTGTAAGTCAGTAAAGAGCGTTTCTTAATGCTTTCAATAATGTTCTTTAGTTACCTTCAAGTATTTCACGATACACTCCTCGAATATATGTTTTCCCACATGGGTGTCAACGGCCGACAGCGGATCATCAAGCAGGTAAATGTCTGCACGTCGATAGATAGCTCTGGCCAAACTGATTCGAGCGCGTTGGCCACCACTCAAACTGATTCCACGCTCGCCCACGATCGTTTGGTCCCCATTTGGAAGCAGCTGGAAATCGCGAGCTAATGCACACACCGAAACCACTTCTCGGTAGCGCTTTTCCTGGTAGTCCTCGGTGAAGACAATGTTGTTTTTGACGGTGCCCTCAAATAGCCACGGCTCCTGTGACGCATAGCTAAGGTTGCCATTGATTTCCAACCGGCCCTCGTCTAATTCCAGCTCACCAAGAATAACCTGGAGCATAGTGGATTTGCCACTGCCAATGGAGCCAACAATTACGCACGGTTCTGTTTTGTCTACAGTTAGCGTTACGTTTTTTATTCCGCTAGCTGAAAATAAAAACAATATGCTTCAGCAAAAAGCTTTCTCAAAATGTTACAATGAAAGCTTAGCTAGTTTTATGGCAAACAAATGGTACCTCTAGCTGCAACATCTCCATTGGAAGCTGGTAAGTCCTTCTCCCACAAAGCCGTAGCGTTACGCATAAAAATTCCTTGACGAGTTACAGCTTTTCTATTAATGAAGCGCTTGCTTTTGGGTACCGTTTTACTATTGCTGCCGGCGTATCCTTCCTGTGCTGTGGGTATCGCCTTGTCTACCTCCTGTCGATTTCGGCTATCCAGCAGCCCACGAGCACTCTCGTCCAGCGCCGTCTCATTGACAGTCTTTCTTCCTTGGGAATCTAAGGCGCTCGATTGGTTCGATCTAAACTTTCGCTCATCCAACAAAAGAAAGTCCTGTATGCGCTTTATCGACACAAGCCCCTCGTGAACGGATGTCAGTGCCAGCGGCCAAAAGTGTAGCATCGAACTGTACAGCCAGTTAAAGTAGGAGGTCACGATGAACACCTTCTTTGCGGTGAATACGTTTCCGTACAGAACGTATGCGACTAAGCTGAGAAAGATGGCCACTCGTGAAACGAGATTAAACGATAGTAGTCCAGCACGTATAAATAGCGTTCCCCGTATCCCGTTCACCTCTTTCCGCCGGATGCGGTCCACCATGCGACTGAAGCTGTCCTCCCAGGCGTACATCTTAATCACGTGAATGCCTTGTATGATTTCGTTCATAAACTGTATTCTTCTGTCCGTTCTGTTGGCCGTCTTTAGGCGATAAAGGGCCGCCTTCTTGCCGAGCCATGCTAAAAATTGGGAGTTATTTGTTATTCAAAATGTAATTTATTTAATTTCAGCCTTTTTATCATCAACAAAAACATTTATTCTCCACCTCAAACAGTTGATTGCTGTGGTTATGTTGTTCTCAAAGTCATGAGAATGATCAATGTAATTTTTCTATAAACAACTTTAATACATCCAATTTGGTGCAATTGGTATGTTTTTCGTTACACCCTTTTTAAATTTTTTCTTTTGTATCGCGACGAGTAAAACTTAAGGTCAATAAATTTACCAAATTTAAAAATGATATGACCCAAGTCGTGAGGCTTATGTCTGTTACATGATGTATAATTCGTGAACAGTTTTTGCTTAATTATTACAGCAACACAGCTTAATAATACCAACCTCCTACCACTTACCTTGCAGGGGAATGAAGCTTAGTAAAAACGCAATCCCGAACAGGCCCGATATGCCAATCTGTTTGTAAATAAAGAAACCCAGCACTAGCAACTCAATTAACCCTTTCCAGATATCGTGCACAAAGCCGGTCGCCGTGTCGAATTTGGCCACATCATTCGACATTAAATTGATAACCTGCCCGGTCATACCATCCGTTCCAGCTGCCTTTGTTACCCGCAAAGCCTATTGTTAGAAACCCAAAGAAAAAAAGGATTTAATGTTAATGGCTAGTTATTTCTTTCAACTCAAATGCTCACATCATGTAACAGAGTATAAATGTGTTTATTTCTTTCAGAAACATAGTGTTTATGGTTTCTTCTTAGATTTTAGATCCCATGTTTACGCTAACAAATCATGCAAGTCAGTTTGGATGCCCTTAGTTGATATTGAACAATAATTAATTGGATCAGAAAGTGGAATAAACTATATGAGCTATCAATTGTCATAAATAACGATTTGAATCCTCGTGTTGAGACAACGCATGTACAAGAGTCCTTTCAAATATTACTCAAACAGTGTTCTCCTGCTAAGGCCATTTCATGGAACAAAAAAAAAAAAAAAAGATCAGCAAATGCATTGGACTGCATCGAGCTCTCTCCTCCATAAAACCTGGCACCGTTTAGGATGGTACTAGTGTCCATGGTCGTCGCTTTGCTGCCTCCGCAGAGAAAAAAAAAGTTGCAAAGGAAGCTGTCTCAAAGCTAACGATGGCGCCAGCTATTTGTTGCGGAAATTGTTGCATAATTGATTAAATTGTGCATGCTTAAGATGACTGCAATCTTCTCGCACGACGCCGTTCAGTGCGTGCGCCGTTGCGTTGCGTTGCGGATGCTTTTTCGCAAGTTTCAGTTTGTTTAACCAACTTACAAAACCATGTTTTACTAGTGTCAAAATAGGCGCTTTATGCTAGCATTTCATTTTTACAACGATACTTGCCTTTTTGTAGAGCAGGGAACAGCATGCGACCCGAATCTTCATTCCGATTTGAAATATGTATAGTATAAAATGATGAAAGATGGCCACGGGTATTAGCGAGCACATAATGATTCCGACAGCATAATAATAAGCTTCCTCTTTGCTAATCTCCTGCTGTCCAGGAGCAAAGTAAGACACCAATCCACCAAGGCACTGCGGTTGAAGGATTCTGCGATGTTAGATGAATGAGTAGTGTGTAATGTAACATGTGACAAAATATTGGACGACGACCTTCTCATACCTTGCCAGTAAGTCTACGATAGTATACACTGACCCGTAGCCGAGTATCGAGCTCCAATATAGTCGACAAATGACGCGAAGAAAGCTAGGTGCGCTGCAGCTTTTCTGTTCCGCTTTCCAATGGCGTTCAAATTGGTAGGATAACTGTGCGCTTTGATGAGTTGAAAGCGTCTCGTAGATATCGGTTTCATCGATAGCACGTTTAAGGCCGGTTGTAAACAGCGGTTTGAGCCACCAGAAAGTGTACCACGACACTGAGCTCGCGGCATTAACCGGATTAGTCTCCCTGCGGAGATCGTGTATTTTTGTATCCTGGTCATACTCGGCCGGATTCATTGTGATGTAGTGTTTAAAAAAAAAAGGTCAACGATGAAAAGCTACAACACACCAAAGCTATGTTTCTCTATACGCTACCGCTACACTGTAACTTATCACGCTTATCACGCTGAACACCGTCTAATCAGTTGTCTTGCTGTGGATCTTTTGCACCAGCGAACACTTACTTTATGTATGCAAAAAAAAAACTGAATTGCTATCTCATTTCCATTCCTTCTTTTAACTCGCTCAATCACTGAATTTGCCTGTAAAATAATTGCTTCACGACCAGATCTAAACACAAACATTGAAGAAAACGCACAAAATTACTACAAAATTAAAGACTGTTCAACAACCACCTGCACTTGCGACCACATATTGTTCGCACGCATTATGCTGACACTTCACAGGCTATTAATGTACTAAAACGTACGACTGAGCATTGGGTGTCTGTTGCGAGATTAAAAAATGTTCACGCTTATCTCTGACACTATCACTACAGCCTCAGAGAGGATCTCTAATCCATCTTTAAACATTTCGTATTTGACACCGAGACTTCATGATGATTTAGTTGAGCATCGGTTTCTTCTTTCGTTCACCATAATTGACTTATGCTAATTTTGAGTTTGAACGATCTAGTTCGGAAGCAACTGAAAACATGAACATGTAAATGCCTTTTTGGTGTAACATAAACACTATTAAACATGTTTTTGCGAAGCATTTCAATTAATTGGTTGAACTTATATTTCACACACTAACATGAAATTCTTTATCGTTGCTGTGTAAAACGACAATTCGTGTATTCATTCACCAGTAAGTAGGCACACTTTAATTCTCACGCGTTCGTTGGACTTTCTCACTACCATTCTGCACATGGTGAACGCTTTGGAAAAGAAATATCTATAGAAATAGAAATGTACCACCCCCGCCAGACACCGTCAACGATCTGGCTGCATACTGTGGGTCGCGTTTAGTATGAATGATGACGACAGCCAAGGGGATTTCATTCTCATCCGCCCAACTGGCAGGACAAGGAAACGAACGGCACACAGAATCAAAACAAAGATAACTGACGGTCAATCGCCAATGATTTTGTTTGCCATCATTAGTTCGGCTGACGAAAAAAGAAGTACGCGTGTCGGTCGGCTGTACGGCATTGTTCCCGATTAATCATTCTTCATCGCAGCTCGACGGACGCGTGACAGTCACAGACGAACACATTCGGTTTACCTCATACCATTCCTAGTGCGTGCCAATTGATTTGTGTCAATTCCTCGGGTCAAGTAAACATAAACGTTTTCCACATCAGATTAATTGAACGAATTTACCGTCACACCAAATAACAAACTTTTTTATTAACACTATATTGTATCATTCAGCTAGGCTTTATAATGTTGGAAGAGTTTCATTTAAAACAATCTTTCTGGCACTTGTACAACTTTCCCGGCCACTTTACAAACAATGCGCCAATTTTGCGCGAAAAACGATACGCGTGTTTCTCACACGAACTTGTTCGACCTAAAGCGCAGACAACCGCGTGTTGTAACGCCACGCTGACCACGTTTTAACCACTCTCTATCTCGAATTATGTGGGCCGTTCGCTCGTGATGCTCACACGCGCAAGCAGCTCTCTTTGTCGGAGCTAATTTGTGCTCATTTTCATTCTCGCTCCATTGACAAATGTATAGTTTACCAGCTCTCCTTCCCTCTTTCTTATTTCTCCTTGCAATGGATGATTTCATGTTATGTGTTACCTTCTTCGTAATTTACTTTGCTCAGTTGCGAGAAAAAGATTATCGCAGAATTGATTATTCTTTGCATTTCAACACGATACCGGTCTTTTAATGATTTTTTTTGTAAAAGTTTGGCATAACGCAATAAACCGTTACTTCTCGTTGCTGTTAAATGCAATCTTACACTTGAACCATTTTATTTGCCGTGTTTTGCTCTTGCTTAGTACTGTTGAAGTAAGTTGGATCGTATTTTTCTCGGCCATAGTTTTCTTCTTTGCCATATGATATTCATGAGGTCACATGCCTGCCGCATTGCGCCTTTTTCTATTGCTTCTACCACGGTTATGCTGAAAACGACCGCTAAACATCAGTTGGACGAAACAATAAACTTTGTGAAATTATGCATTTTTGCTGTCGTACGCAAATTGGTTCATATTGCAGTATAATATGTTTTTTTTTAAATTACAGGCTTATACAGAAATTAAATTATTTTGACTACACTACAATAAAAGTGGTGAATCTATTGTTTAAGCATATATTCTGTTTAGAGTTTTTATTCACTTAAAGCTTGCCTGCAGTGAAATTTATGTAAAAATAACATTCCTCGCAGGTTCACTTGTACACAAATGCTGTACATAAAATAATCTCAAGCATTCACGCGGTTTGTGTGTGTGTGTGGGTATATTTAACATCGTCTCACGACAATCCGAGTGTAATTGCTTCTGACTGTCGTACACTAGATTTTTTAAAGTTATCCTCTGCAGTGCGCATCAACATTGCCGCCGTAGCAACGCCGGTTTGGTCCACTAGTCGTCGAAGATAGCCAATCGGACCATGCAGAAGTTCATGCGGATGCCCAAATTCGACCACGCGTCCAGCTTCCATCACCAACACTCGATCGCTGTCCATAACCGTGTGTAATCGATGCGCAATGGTTAATACTGTGCAGTGGGCGAATTTTGTACGAATGGTTGTTTGAATCAGTTTATCCGTTCTATAAAAACAAAATGGAAGAACAATTTGTTGAGTAAAGCTTTTGCAGAGATTTATCAGTTTTATCATATCAATCTACTTACTCTGGATCTACATTGGCGGTGGCCTCGTCCAGAACGAGAATTTTATTGTTTCGCAAAATGGCTCTGGCGAGACAAACAAGTTGCCTTTGGCCCATACTGAAATTGCTTCCTCCGTCGGACATGCGACACTCTAAACCACCAGCTAGTGAAGAAACGGCTTCTTTCAACTCAACCTGATCAAGGGCACTCCACAAATCATCATCCTTGCGCTGATCGAATGGATCCAAATTGCTCCGAAGCGTGCCGGAAAATAAAATTGGATCCTGGGGTATAATCGATATTTTACTTCGCAAATCTCGTAGTCCCAAGGTTTTCGTGTCTATGTCGTCGATCTCAATGTTTCCCTCGAAAGGTGCCAATCTGAACAGTGCCTGAATTAGGGACGATTTGCCTGCCCCGGTACGTCCCACGATTCCAACCTTCTCGTTCGAGCGAATGGTAAAATTGAGATCCTTCAGTACACGCTCTCCATCTTCCGAGTATCGTAGATCAACGTTGTTAAAGCGGATTGTGCCATGCTCAGGCCAGTTTCGTTGCGGACGATGTTTGGGGGCTGTCTCGAGCGGTGGTTCCGATGGTAAATTTGTGTATTCATTCACACGCTCTACGGAAACCATCTGATTCTCCAGTTCTGCCGATTGCCGCATCCCCCACTGGCACATACCGACCAAACTAATCGTTTTCGTAATGGCCAACCCAACGCTTCCACCGAGCATCTGTTGGCTATTGCCTATGAGAAAGCTGATCGTTACGATACCAATGTACAATACGCACACCAGATCGAGCCACAAGGCAAAGGCACGACTCGTAGAGATAAACATATACCAAGCGGAGGAATTGACATCGAGAAACTCGTTAAACTCTTGCCTAAGTACCGATTGTGCACCGAAAGCTCGGATCGTGGATAGCCCTTGTAAAGTGGCATTGGTGTGCGTGAAGAGCGGCGATCGGTTGACAGATTCGATGCGCTTCACCACACGAGACGTGTTTAGATAAGTCTGCCGAATATAGTACATTACCACCGCAACTATCGCAGTTGGCACAAGGAACCAATAGTTGACAATCGATACCACCGCTACAACAGCGATCATTTCCAGAAAAAACTGTAGGAGAGAAATTAAATGAATTAACAATGAGCTTCGCAAGTTTAAACTTTTATAAGACTTACCACAACGCAATCTAGTAGCGCCATGGGCAATGCAGAATCGATTGCTCCAATATCTTTGGAGAAACGATTCAAGATTCTTCCTGAAGGATTTGTATTGAAGAAATGCATTGTCGCACGGGTCAATCCTCGGAACAGATGATCGTGTAGATTAATCGAAATGCGCAGACAGACGTAAAAGAACGAAAACGATCGTTGCACAACTAAGATGACAAGCAGAATTATTAGCCCACTGTAGATCCAGATGTACTGCTGACGCTCAATGAAGTTGCTGACATCGTTCTGCTCCCGGAGCAAAATTCGCACATCGCGAGAACTAAGAATCGTGTGATTATCATTCAAATCGAATTCGGGAGGAATGCCAGCAACTTTTTCCTCCCAATTTACCCATTCTGCAACAAAAATGTCCACTCCACTGACAACGATCTGCGATAGCACCATTAGAACGCTCAACCAGAACACCCATCCGCAACTGTTCACCGCCCTGATGTAGGTTTTGTAGACAGACAGCCCCACACTACCGCTACCACCTTGAGATTCTTTTTCTTCTTCTTGTTTGTCTTGCTGCAAAAGGTCCATCATTAGATCATTGTCACGGTGCGAACCCGTGGAAGATCCACTAGTTCGTCGTGGGCGAAGGTTTTTCAGTTCCTTCTCTATGGGACTTTCTAGGGGCGATTCGTCAGGAGTCAGTGCCATGATCGATTCGATATTCGATTTTTTTAATTCTCTATAGCTGCCACATGCTTCGACTCGGCCTGCGTTCATAAGCACTATCTGCTGGACGTCTTTTAAGTATTGTAACTGATGCGTTACCAACACGCAAACTCGATCAGCGAGAAAATCTCGAATACACAACTCGTAAATATGCTTACCCACATGTGTATCGACTGCGGACAGAGGATCGTCCAATAAATAAATATCGGCCTTCCGATAGATGGCACGGGCAAGATTGACACGCGCCTTTTGTCCTCCGCTCAAGCTGATACCTCGTTCTCCAACAATCGTTTGATCGCCGTGGGGGAATAATTCAAAGTCCTTTTCCAGGGCACACACTCGAACTACTCGCAGATAACGTCGCTCATCGTACTCCTCAGTAAATAAGATATTATTTCTTACACTTCCTTCGAAAAGCCAAGGTTCCTGCGCGGCATAGCTGACTGTTCCATAAATTTCCACAGTACCCTGATCCAGTTCTAGCTCACCCAGTAACACCTGAAGCAGAGTAGATTTGCCCGCTCCAACGGGACCCACAAGCACACACAATCGTCCAGGATTGACAGTCAAACTGACCGATTCTATTCCAACATTCGTAGTCTCTTCTAGACCATCTCCGCCACCATTTCTAAGGCTTGCCATTTTTCCACTTGGTACAGCAGAAGGACACATCCAACGTGCAGTGGCATCATCGAGTACGATGCCCTTCCTATCTCCTTTCACCGTTTGTACAAAACGTTTTGGCAACAAGGGTTCAAAATCAACGTCGTCGTTTTTTGCCACAGTTTTACTACCGTTTTGCTGGGTATTTTCTTTTATTTCTTTACTTGGTCCCATGTCGCTCGGATTATCTTTGTCATTGGTGGTTGTTGCTTTTTTGCTTTTCTTGGCATCTGATGGCTTGTTTGTAGTGTAAGTAGTTTTTCCTTCGGGCGTTAGTAGAAAATCACGTATACGCTTAAGCGAAACATATCCTTCCGCGCAGAAGGTTATAGCCATGGGCCAGAAGTGTACCATGGAATCGTTCAGTATGCTGTAGAACGACGTTACAATGAACACCTTTTTGGCAGTGATAACGTTCTCGGTGACCGTGTACGATAGTAAGCTGATAAAAATGGAAACTCGCGATACGGTAAAGAACGATATAAGTGTCGCTCGCACGTAAGCACCGCCTCGGATGGCTTGTATCTCTTTCCGTCGGATATTCTCGATCATCTTGGCAAATGAGCTCTCCCACGTGTACATCTTGATCACCTGAATTCCTTGGATGATTTCGTTCATGAAGCGCACACGAACATCAGTTCGTTTAGCCGCTTTCATCCTAAAGGTGGCTGTTTTCTTACCCACCCAAGCCTGCAGCGGGATAAAGCTCATCAGGAAGGCCATTCCAAGTAGACCCGAAAACCCGATTTGACAATAAATGAAATAACCAAGCAAAATAGCTTCCATGGGACCCTTCCAGAGATCATGTACGAAGCATAAAGCGATGTCAAACTTTCCGACGTCATTCGAGAGCAGATTTATGATCTTTCCGTTAAGTCCGTCGCCAGCAGTAGTTGATTTAGAGAGTTTAAGTACCTACAAGACAGAAACAAAACGAAACTTGTAATGTATGTCGCAACAAACAGCCTGCAATAAATCTCGCAGAACCTGGTTATGTTGTGTTGTATTAAAGCAGCTTACCTTGTTATAAATTAAGCACGAAGCGCCTATACGAAACTTCATCCCGAGTTGAAAAATAAAGAAGATGAAGGGATGGAATGAGATGACCGATAACAGTGAACAGGCGATAACGCCTATCGCGTACAGATATGCGTCTCGTTCGCTGATGCTGTCTTGGTTAGGTGTAAAGTAGGATACTAACTCTCCCAGTAACAGTGGTTGAGCGACGCGGTTGGCAGTTTCGAAGGCGGAGAACACCAGGCCCCAGAAAAGGGTCTCTTTACCAAAGGCTCGCCAGTAAACACGAGCAAAGCTAGCCTTTTCTGGCCCAAGCTTTTCCTCTTCCGACCATAAGCGTTCGAATGTTTCTGCCAATCCGTGACTGCTGTGCTCTGGCAGTGTGGCGTACAGTTTTTCTTCCGTAATCTCTTTACGCTGTCCATAGCTGAACATTTCCCGCAGCCACCAAAAACTGCGTTTGGACATAAAGGAGGCATTCTGTACAGGGTTGAGCTGTTTCCCGTTACTGAATGGGTTTTCGCGGTTCATTCTCTACTACAGCGTTTCGCTGATCGTGCTGTGTACTTGATTACTGCTTGAAGCTTTCTATGGTCAGTCATCAGCCACAATTGACGTCCCATTTAGTAGAATACACCACAATATATAAGGTATAATCAATCTGGTGCGTTCCTCTATGCAGGACGATTGCAAATGAGAAATAAATGTCTTTACTCTCCAACTCAGGTGATCTACAAAAAAAAGAATGAAACGTACATGTAATATATTAGCCGTCGGAACACAGTTGTGATATAATAAACTCCAGTTAATATTCCCGAGCTCATGGTACAAAGCGTTTGTGAGTCCCCGAAATTTTTAAATCGGTATAGGGCTTATTACTCGTAAACGCTTGTGAATATGACATTTACTTTGATCAATCAGATTACAACAATTTTGAGTTTAATATTAGAAACACATTGTTCACTTTTGTTACACATTTTCTTATCTCAAACACTTTCACTTAAAATCTTGCTCTGATATATAGTTGTAAAGGGCCTTCTTTGCGAAGTGGGAAAAAGAAAATGTATTAAATTAACATTTTCTTACAAATAATGATTCTGTTACTCCAACAACGATTTCAACATGCTTACAAACAAAAAACGGACCACACGAATTCAGGTACAAATAACGAAAGCAATTGTAATGCGAATTGTTACAGACTGTTGCACACATTCATTGTTGTATAGTTTTCAATGTGGCCGACCAAACTAATCATTCTGCACCAATGATTTCGTATCCCT
>KB697275.1:0-10424 GCA_000349165.1 Anopheles christyi
GGGGGGAAGCGGCTTTAACATTTAATTGTTTGTTCTTCGAAGTACTTATTGTATTTTTTCCACTGGTACCGCTGTTTAGGATCTCGCTTGCTGGTTGATGGATTTAAGTTTGGCATCAGACCGGCTTTTTGTGCCATCGTTACCAGCGCACCCATGCGTCGCTGCTGCCGCTTACATAATCCCGTAATACGGCGCGGCAACATGCAGCCGTCGGAACGGACGTACTGGCTGAGGATGAGCACATCGGTGTGCTTGACTTCCAGGCCGAGCGTGCACTGTGGACAGAACCGATCGCCCTTCTGGCGCGCCTCGATCAGCTGTGGAATCAGTGTGTCTTGTCGGGGCGAAGGTACATACTCTCCTTTGATCATGAGCGTATCGTTCGTGGTAACCTCTTTGACTGTGAAATGAGAAGTTATTAAGTATAGTTTCCATCCGCCTTCGTGAGGTATTATTTTCACTTACTTTCTTTTAGCTGATTAACAGAGGAAAGTGAAAAATTTCGAAGGACGTTGGTGGTAAATTTGTTGAGTGCCGAAAATTTGGTCCACAGCGAAAGAGCCATCGTTGTTGTTTGGATTATTTGTTTTCAACCGCGAATGGCTAGCAGTTGTCAAACTTGCACAGGTAAAATAAGGTTATGTTGAAAGTGATATTTTCATATAAAAAAATGCAGATACATAAAACTTATAAAGGAAATTTTAAAAACTCAATGGATATTAAATGTAATGAATGTGTATAATGAAAAGTAGCGAATTAATCGAAATAAATGGATACTGAACCGGTGGATGTTCCGTGTAGTTGCGCACTTAGCAACGCAACGTCAAATCTACACTCGCTCTCCGGTAACCAAGGTGTGTAGAGAAATTGCCTGAAATGTTGTTTCCTCTCGGTAGGATTTTAGCGGGTACCGTCTACTCTGCAGCAAACCACATTTTCAGCTGCTCTTCAAGATCTGTGCAGGCCTCGAAACTGGTAAATCCATCGACTGCGAGTATTATTCAATTCAGGAGAATGGCAAGCAACGACTCGGAATCGGCCAAGCGCTTCAAGGACGATATTCCTAAGCCGGCATCGGGGACGGTGAAAATTGGTACACACGATGGCATCTTTCATTGCGACGAAGTGTTGGCATGCTTCATGCTGCAACAACTGCCTCAGTACGCGTCGGCCGAAATCATTCGAACACGGGACATGAGCAAGCTGAATGAGTGTGATATAGTGGTGGATGTGGGGGCTACCTTTGACCGGAGCCGGCACCGTTACGATCATCACCAAGGATCGTTCAATGATACGATACGGACGCTTCGGCCCGAGCTAAACATGAAGTGGGACATTCGGCTCAGTTCAGCTGGGCTAGTGTACACGTACTTCGGCGAAGAAGTGATCAAGCTTATAATGAAAGAGAAGCTGAACATGGAACCGAGTGCCGAATGCTTGCAAGCAGTCTACAAGAAACTGTACGATGGTTTGATCAGCGAAATCGACGCGATCGACAATGGTGTACCGATGTTTGAGGGCGGAGAGCCGCGGTACAACATTTCGACCCATCTGAGTGGGCGCGTTGGGGCGTTTAATTCGCGATGGAACGAACCAACGCCAGCGCCGGGTTGTTTGGAGCGCTTCGAAAAGGCAAAAGCCTATGTGGGACTGGAGTTTGTTGAAAAGGTAAAATACTACGCAACCTGCTGGTGGCCGGCTCGCGACATAGTATCGAAGGGTTTAGCAAACCGTACGACACTGCATGAGTCGGGCGAAATTTTCGCTCTCGACCAACCGTGCCCATGGAAGGAGCATTTGTACCAACTCGAAAAGGAACAGGATGTGGTCGGAAAGGCAAAGTACGTTATCTACTGCAATAGTGAAAACGATTGGCGCGTCATCTGCGTACCGTTGCAACCGGCCAGCTTCGTGTGCCGCAAGTTTTTGGCCAAACCTTGGCGCGGGTTACGAGATGAAGAGCTGGAAAAGGTGTCAGGCATTGCGGGTATTAACTTCTGCCACCAGAACGGTTTCATTGGTGGTCACAAAACACGGGAAGGAGCGCTCAAGATGGCAATAGCTAGTTTGGCAGCGAAGGAAGAATAATGGAGGGGCATGCTTCTAAATTTGTGCATTTGTTCGTGTGAATAAAACTTTCGGTAGAAGGAAGCCATTCGTTCATTTGCCTATTGCAATATAACAAACTGTATGTTTCTATTCATCATCGTCATCATCAGAAGCTTTCCGATTTCGAGGTTTCCACTCGCTCGTTTCATTCTCGTCCCTCGGTTCGTAGCTATGTAGTGGCAGCTTCTCCAACCACTCGACCATCGAGTTTGTCTTCAGCTCCGTCTCGACGATGGTCGATGCAATGTGCTGCTTGAAAAACTCCTGGATCACTGGTTCCTCCTTCTCAAACTCGAGTGTTTCGTGACAACCGTCCTCACCGTATCGCTTGTTGTATTTATCGTAGTGAATTCTGCTCAGCACTAGCCCCAACCCGGGTGCCGTCGGTATACCGTACCGTTCCTGGCCGAACGCTTTCTCGATGATGTCACTTTCCGTCAGGCCGCGCACAACCGCAATCGTAAGGCCAACCATTTTGCGTATCTGATGGAGCATGAAGCTTTGTCCTTTGATTTTAATCGTAGCAAACTCTGTCGTCGACCCTTCCGGTACGAAGGGCGCTTCACATTCAAACGACATAATGAACCGTTTTACGGATGGATCGAGAAACTCCTTGCGGCTCGTAAAGTTGTGGAAGTTTTTCGTGCCCACGTACAGGGCAAGTACCTCGTTGACCTTCGTCAACTGTTCCGCGGGCAAACGGTACGTTTGAATGTCTACCTTTTCTTCGTTTGCAGCGAACGCTATCGTCGGCAGCGTGTACGTGTAGGTACGGGCGTCGCAGTTTGTCTTGGAATTGAATCCTTTCGTCACGCGCTTTACAGCGTACACACGAATGTCCTCGGGCAGTTCGGAGTTCAGTGCTTCGATGTCGAGATTGTCAGCTGCAAAGGAGGAGTAAGCAAGCATAACGATAAATTGTGTGGAATGTGGGACAGCACTCGATCGACAGGCATCTTACGCAGTTTAATCGACACGACCTGCACGGCCGCCGACACGCCTTTATCGGTACGGGCCGCCCGCTGGAACTGTATCTGCTGCGGCTGCCGGAACCCTTCGTCATTGATCCAGTTCTGTTTCAGCATCGCACGCAGCAGATCCTCCTCGATCGTTTTCGTCCCCGGATTGCGCTGCATGCCGAAGTAATTTACGCCCGAGTAGCCGAGCAGTATGATGCTCTTGCGTCGTTTGACCCGAGAGGCTGGGTCAAAGTTTTTCAACGCCTCCGGATCCTCGGGCGGATCTTCCCACTTGCGCCGCTTCACCGCGCCATTGTAACGCTGCTGTACCTCATGTTTGGTTTTGCGAGATTCCATTCGCTTCTGGGCTTCCAGCTTTTTGGCCGCTAGCTTCCCTTCTACGCCGGCCGCTAGTTCTGCTGCAAAACGTTGTCTCACACTATCGTCTATCGGCTGCGGGCAGGGAGGCGGGATGCACAGTTTCCTTATCCAGTGTTGCGTGAACTGCGTGGCAAGGTTAAAATCTACGGAAACTATAGTACGCCTGAAGTATGAAAACATTGAACGGAAGGCAACGTACGGTGGCTGCTCGCTCGTGTTGTGCCGGTGCGTGTTTTTCTGTTGCCAAACAAGGTACACACATGATGGCTCGTCCATAGCGCAGCTGTCACATTGACAGCGGTAATGTGGCAGTGCAAGCTGCAATAAAAAGAACGTCACCCGCATATACTTACCTTGACCGACGCCGAAGAAGAAGAAACCGTTGCAGTGGTGCGCGAAAGGGGGTTCGTTTTGTTTACGTTTGTAACGAAATCTTCTGTTTTCCCTAGGACAAACCGTTGGGTTACGAAAGAAGGACGGTGTAGGATACTGCTTAAACCAAGTTAAAACTATTCAAATAAAGCATTTTGTGTGGGAAACCCCCGAAGTGTGTGAAAATCGGTTGTTTAAAAAAGGCTTACTGTGCAACTGGGCAGGTTCAGTTTCGCGTTTCACATCCGCTCGAACAAGAAAACAAGTTGGTATCGACGAAGAAAAAGAAGAGCCGAAAGAAGATCGATCGCGGAGGCTGCGCTGGCTTCATAATTGACAGCTTTCTACGATCAGCAAGCAAACCCCACAGGAGGGAAAGGCAACAAAAAATAATAAACCTATCGACGTTGAGCAGTGGAAAACTTTCTAAGCTAAAAGTGCCCTATAATGCAAAGTTGGCCCGCGTGTGCTGTTGTGATTGTGTAAATGTTGCGATCCCGCAGCAAGCGTTCGTACGCAGCATCCGCGGAATGGAATTTGCGATCGGGTCATGCTCGGTGACGTTTGTTGTTGTTCTTGGTTAAATGGCATCATCATCAAGTGGTAAAGGAATGCGGACAGCAATAAGCCAATAATACGAGCAGTGTCAGGAGCGCAAGAGATGGTACCGTTCGAATTAAGCTGCAAGTGTTTGTACAAATAGGTGATCGGAATGTGAGTGTTTGCTTTGAATATTTCAGCAACAAAGAAGATTGAATGCGGAAGTGAACGATGCGACTTTTGCTCCTGTAAAAATAGAAGACACTTAGGACGCTTAAGAATAGATTGTTCAGAGTTTTAGCTTTAGCTAGCCATCATGCATGCAGGAGGAGTGGTTGGTGGTGGTGCTGGTGGCGGTGGTGCAGCTCATCGCCGACGAAAGAAACGATCAAACTATGGTAACCGTACCGTCGAAGTGAACCGAGGTTCGAATGGGTTCGGTTTTACCATATCCGGACAGCAGCCCTGTATCCTTTCCTGTATCGTTGCCGGGTCTCCGGCCGATTTGGCTGGACTGCGCGCAGGTGACTTTCTCATCTCCGTCAATGGACTGAACGTGTCGAAGCTGCCGCACGAATCGGTGGTGCAACTGATTGGTACCACACACGGTACGATACGTATGGCCATAGCGGAGAACTACTACTCGGACAGCTCAGATGAGGACATCCTCTTTCACGGTGCGCAGCAGCAGCGTGCGCGTCCCAAGTATCCGCACAAGACGAAATTTTCGCGCTCCCAAGGCTGCAGTTCCAATGGTGCTCCAGAGCGTATCATAGCACCCGGCTCCAGCAGTCCGATAAAATCGTTACTGTTGAGCGGGGATAATGGTCCGGAAGAGTTGGTGGTAAACGATTCCTCGCCACCGGGTGCAACCACGGCGTACAACGTCATCCACAGTCCGAATGCCAGCAATAGCTGTGATATTTCTAACGTCAGTGCAATGGTACGCTCGGTACAGTTGGGAGCGGTCGGTGATGAGTCGGTGCTGGCCCGTCCGTCCGGTTCGGGACAGGGCCCCGGGCAGGAAGGTTCGTTGGAGTATCAAGCGATCGTCGGCTATCTGGGAACGATTGAGATGCCGAAACAGATTGCGACCAGCTCCAAGCTGCAAACGGTACGCAGCTGCATTCGAAAGATGCGCCAGGAAAAGCGCAACCCAACGACGGTGCTGATGACGATACTTCCCTCCTGTTTGAATCTGACCAACACAAGCAACAATCTGATTGCGAAGTATGCCTCGGCCCGCCTCAGCTACGTCAGCAGCACTAGCGAGAGTGACAACCGATACTTTGGCCTGGTAACGTCGGCGATCTACGCGGACGGGTTGATGTGTGACAGTGCGGATGTGCTGAGCCACCCGCGCAAAGATGTGGTAATCTCGAACAGCTGCCACGTGTTTGTGATCGATGGAAAGCTGGTCGATCATGAGGTGCATCTGGAGAAGGCGTCCCTCTTTCGCATCATCTGCACAAAGGATCCGATAACAAATCTGTGCCTAGAGTTTCCCTCCAACTCGGAGTATGTAGTCAATCTGATTCGCAGCATGTACAGCTTAAAATCACCAATAAAAACGGACGGTGTGGCGGGCGGGTACGGGAAACCGCCCGTTGCTAGGAGCTTAAATCTGGACGCAGCCGGAGCGGCGCGTGGCTTCCCGCGCAACCGTTCCGACCCGCGGCTTAACCCAAGGGCTGGGATGGATATCGATGCGCACGACATGCTGGCCGCAAACTCGCCGCAACCGAGCAATCACAGCGAAATTACAACCACGTCAAGCAATTCCGACTCGGGCATTGGGTTTCACAACGATTGTCGCAACATATCAGATCGCATACTGCTGGTGGACTTCCCGGGTATGCTCGGGCCGCAGCAGCAGCGATTGCTACAACAGCAGCAGATAGCGAACGTCCGAGCACACTACCGCAAATCGCATCCGTTCTTGCGCCCGGTCGGTATTATCAACGAGATCCCCCCAAAGATGGATCCGATACGGAACATCCGAAGCATGGGTGGCGCAGGATGTTCTACAGACGGTGGTGCATTGGCGGGTCCATCTGGGCGAAGCGGGCTGCAAATTGCACACGGCAAATCGAAATCGGCCGACTACAGCTTCCCGTCCGCATCCTCCGGATCGTCACCGTTCGCAGATCGGCTAACGGTGCGCGCTCGGCCCGATCCGAAACCGTTCTCACCGGATCGATCACCCTCGAAAGATAATGCTTTGAATTGTTTGCAAGATACTGGGCCACCAGAGCTGCTGGAACAGGAACAAGGGCAGGATCGGTGGACGTGCGGTCGTACGCTAGATGAACAGGGCAATGTGGTCGAAGAACGTGCCGTCGATGTTCCCCCTATGGAGGAGCTGTTTCTGGATCTGGAACGGTACAACAATGACAACGTAAAGAATAGCCTTCTGGCCGCCCGTTCCTGTGATGATATGATCCTGTCGCTCGGCAAAAAACCGCCCTCTGACGGGGACGAGGACATGCACGACCAGATGCTGCTCGATGCGGAAGCGTACGAGCGGCTAAAGGTGAAACTGTCGATCGACGATTTGACGCTAACATCTTCCGGAGCAAATGATGAACGGCCGGCCGGTAACGCCAATGCCAGCCAGCACGTGTTTCTGCAACCCCTGAAGCCGGTCAAACGTTCCAAGAAAGCGTGCACAACACACACCACGAAATCGGCATCCGGTAAACTAGCCGCCATTCACGGCATGTCACCGACAGTCGGTCCAGACGAGAATGCGGCGGCTCACGGTCGCCGGGGCGGAGATAAGATGACGGCGTACAAACTAAGCCCGAAAGTGTTTGGACTGCCGCGCCCCATATCGGTTAGCTTCGAAAACATTTCCACACTTTCCGCCGCTGGTGATGAAGCACGGGATGGTGCTGACGGTGTCGATAAGCATAGCGTTGGCGGTGGTGACATGTATTTCGATGGTGATGACAGTGTACGGCATGGTTCGAACAAAAGTGCCCATCCGATGGGCAATGGAACGCCCGGTAGAAAAAGTCGGGCAACGAAACGATTGAGCGGTGGCTTCTCGGCTATCTGGGGCAGCTTGCAGGAGCTGCGAAGTGGAAGCTTTGGAAGCCATGGGTCGAAGGGTGCCGGAGACGATCGATCGAAACCGGTCGAACATGGTAAAAGTCTGACGTTGGAGGCGAACCCCGGGGATGGTGTGATAGTGGCCAAAAAGAAGGATCGTGAACGGCGCCTAAGTGGTATGAAGATTCTGGAAGCGACCTACAGCGAGCCCGATCTGCGGTACGATGAGGTAAGTGTTCCTTGGCGAGAGGGTTTTATTTGGTGCACGTGTACGTTTATTACCGGGCTGCGCATTTCGTTCAGTGCCACAACCGGATCGTCCCCGTTGTAGCAAGAAGTGAAGAGTAAGATCCGTATGTAGTTATTTTAACGTATTTAGAAATGCGCTCTATGCACATATGCACACACCCTCTTTATTTTCCACCCTTTTACGTAATCTAATGAACGGTGCACTACTTGCCTAGAGGGTTTGGTTGTGTATGTCATCGTGAGGTAATGTGATTTGTCTCTATCTATTTTAGCGCTCTCGACACTCAACTTTTCAATTCATTACCGTTCCTAGAAAATCAAATGACAATGAATGCGATGCACACACCACGTGTGACGTACATGCTAGGGTTGATTTGTACCGAAACCATTAGCGAGAACACTACGGCTCGGTTAATGCTGTCTGGTTTGTTGTCGTGGTGACGAGTCACCATCGTAGGACAAGAGTAGAATCGCTGTCGCGAGTAATCTCTTCCAGATGGAGTGCTGGGAAAAGCTAATGCGAACGGCTGGCTATATACACCCTCCCAGCATTCGCTTGCTGCGATGCGTTGTGTGTTGTTGGTTACATATTGGCTGCACTTCCAGTATTAAAACCTCATCCGGTAGACATTGCACGTCTTGAGGAATAGTGGTTGTATGGTTTCTAGTGAGTGGCCGTGAATTGTTCACCGAGCAATAAAAGAAGAAATAACAATGATGTGTTATTTTAGTGAATTTAAATAGGGCATTGCAGGGTAGAGTGTCTCCCAAAATAATATCCACTGAAATTAACTGCAGGAACACCTTAGGGTCGTGTTCGATCACCGGGCGTGCCGGCGCAACCGGTGCCGCCTCGGTGAACTCAAAACAAGAGGAAATTGAAATTGATTGAGTTAAAAGTTTAATTGATGCCAATTGAGAGCTATTAACCGGAAAGGTTCACCACACACCCACAGAACCGTGCACAGGGCGAGATGGGATACACTCGAGCGACCGATGGTGCTCTTCCGCCTCGGCCGATGCTGTTCTGGATCTTGTCAAGTGCCCCGTATTTCCATGTTGTTCCAGGGGACTAATTCGTGACTTGTTGCCGGATTGTGCTGTGAGTACGCAACTCAATTGCATCTTCCTTCCAGTGTGCTGGAGCAATTAGTTGTTTCGATGCCACGATTGTTTGTCGTTAAATGGAAAACAGTTTCGTGGTAAATAGAGTATTAGCATAAGCTCAAAAATCGGCTTCATTGCACAAGGAGTGTATATGGGTTTGTAGTTTTGAGAGCGAAGTTACGACATTCAGAATTATAGAAGCATAACTTATCAAGATATTGTAAATAAGCCACATTGTTGTATTCAGTGATCATCAATTCCAGTATGTGTTGTGTTGATCGAACCGTTCCTTTGGCCAACCAGACGACTAATGCCATCGCCAAATGAAGTCTCGGACGTGGCCGTGCGCTACCTTACGCTTATCTGATAAGATGGTCCAATTCCGTCATAGGCAACATACACAGCAAAGTGCGCTACTCGAAAGGTTCCGTACCACGAATACGTCACCCGTCTGCGCCCGTCCGGTCCACTACGCCAATATCGCCGTCTCAACCGTTGGAACGTTATCTCTGATGAATGATTGAGAAGTTTTGTCATCGTGTGTTGACGCGTTGGTAAGAAAGGTTCTCTACCGTTCAGTGCGGTGTGCCGTGTTGCTTGATTGAATGTACATTTTTTCTGTGTGGCTATTTTCAACCCGCGGCAAATCATCACAACCTTGGGGCAGATCGGTTGTATTCAAACGGGGCACAGTGGTTAGTGGTGTTTTTCAGTTAGTTTGTTTTGTTTTGTTAGCCATCGATCGTAATGATTTGAAAACGATGAGGTTTGGTTGTGCAATCTCTTACAAGTGTCGTAAAAAGAAGAAGATCAGTTTGATATCTGTGTTATTGTGTGCGGTACTCTAGTTTGAGAAATGCATATGGAATCAAGCCTGGAGTTGCACCGGAAGAAACCGTCCGGCGTTATGCAAATGATGCTGAATGGGCTGGTCTGTGGGTACAACTCGGCGGAGGAGATAAAACCGGTAAGAGCATAATGTTTTCTACTGCTAACTGTGGCATGAACGCATCATTAGCAGTAGAATGGCAGTGTGTTCATGTGTATTAGTCACTCGTTGTTATTTTCCATACTTTGGAGCGTATGAAATATAGGTGGAACGATGCATTGCATGAATCATAAAGAGGCCTTCAGCGTTGCATTTGAAGTTGCTGGAAGGGCATGGAGTGATTTGCAAACTACGCAAGTGTTAGTTTATATTGTACGCTGGCAACACATACCCAGAAGAGGAGATAATAAGAAGCTGGTGAAATCATTCGGATTAATTAGTTATGGTCAATCTCAGATTGTCCAGATGTAGAAATAGTAACAGAATTCATTGGTGTGTAGGGAATAGACTGGCCGTTTGGCCTTATTTAAAGCGCATATATAAATAAAAAGTGCATTACAGGAAGACCCTGTACAGTGCATCGGATGTGCGAGGTTTTTCAAATTTGACAGTTTTGTGTGAAAATTCTACTGATTTGAGATAGGTGAATTGTCAAAAGCAATTAAATTGCCTTTTTATTGATTTTTGAAAACAATTTAAAGCGAAAAATGTCGCAATTCGCACAAATAATTAATTTAGTAGCAAAAACCACAAACTTCAAGCAAAACTAAACGTATAGAAGCGTTTGAGCTGAAAAACTCGAAACCACCCTACTCACGCGCGGT
>KB697276.1:0-10387 GCA_000349165.1 Anopheles christyi
AAATAAAATTTAACATCTGTTTACGTGTTTCCCTTTGTTTTATGCAAAACCATGCAACTACGAATATAAAAATAAATGTAAGGACTCATCCTGGCTACTACGAATGCGATTTTCTCGACATTTATGTCATTGCGACACGATTAAATAATAGAAAATCGCTGCAATGAAGGAAAAGCTGGATGATTTTTTTTACCGATTAATTTCAATCAATTTCGCTCTCTTCCTACGGATAATAATTTGTAAAAAAAAAAGAATTTGTTTCCCTGCTTAAGTGTTCGGTTTACTTCATCATATGTAAAAATATAGCTCATAATAGTTCGCACTGATTGCACTCGTAAACACATAATTGTTACTACTTTATTCGAACTCATCAAAGTTGTGTCCATTAAAAATTCCCTATGCTTCCCTTTGCTTAATATGTTTTTAATGAAAAATAATTGTACCATCAATTAGCGTAACTACGCTGTAACTACAAAACTGTCCATACACACATAATAAATCCATCAAACGGTTCATGAAATCACAGAACCACCTGCAAACGGATATTAAACCACCTTATAATGCTGGTGCTGCTGTTGGTGCCATCGTCTTGTGGTCATCAATATGTGTACGGCCATCAAATACACACCCACGGATCCATCCGGATCGTCCATCGATCGAACGATCGTTAGTTTATGCTAGTAACGTAAGGGTCATAAAATTGTCCTGCCTTTATCGGACGTTGGCCAGCTGCTTCCGGCCCAGTTGCTACGAGGCTGCCTGCCCACCAGACCAAAAGTAGTGTGCACCCTCCATCGTCAAGGCAGAAAATGGGGGGAAAAGTCAAAACCGTTCATTCGCCGCCCACTCGGAAGAAAACGCCCTTGTTGCTCCGGCTCTAACCGCAAAGCAGCGTTCGGGTTGGATGGTTGCCGGCCGGTTCCTTAGCAATCCGATGTACTGGCAACTGTTTTACGAACTTCACATTTGTCCCCCAAACCCCCTCCCCCCCCCACCTCCCCCAAGGGTTAAATCCTTTGTGATGACGTTTTACGATAGTGGCGGACCTCTGACATTCGTTAGTCACACCAACACCCACTTCGATGTTCGATTGTCGATATGCAGAGACACAAACCGCAACAGAAGGTGAGAACGTGCACATGTTTTCGAATCAAAATGTCACAAATGCTTTACCAAGCAGAACGTTCCATCTTGGGAGGGATAGACAGTTTATGAATATTTCCATTCTTGTTTGGAAATTATAACCACCAGACTTTGTAACCACAAGAGGGGAGGCATTGCAAGAATTCCACTTGTAAAATCATGCTTGATCATGTGTGTTTTGTGTGCATGGATAACTTGATCACTACTTGCTTTTGGTAGAGATGGGTATGGTTATTCATTCTGATTCATTCAGTTGATGTCACATGCCCTTAAAATAATATTATAAAAAAAGAAATTTCTAGTACAGAGCAGAAGAGGATCCTGGGTTAATATGCAATAATATCCTGGGGTAATAGTTTAGGAAAAAGTGATTAACTTTCAATGTAAGTTGCTAGTACAATCAGAATTCAATATTTGAACGCTCTATGAGATATACTTTTTAGTTTGATGTTCGATGGCTGGTTGACAGTTCAATTAAAAAGCTCCCCTGTATACGGGAAAACCGATTTTCGAAAAAATCACAAAAAATGGTAGTGGCAATGGCCTTTTGAGAATTCATGTTAAATTTTGCATTGATTTTTTATCTCGTTGCGGCAAAATGCACCTATGCTAGGGTAAAAGGCACCATAACCAAGAGACAAATACACCGAAGAGCATCAACGCACCATCCAGTTTGTCTACAAAGCGATTACATTGACAGAATTTTTTATTTCACGCATAAAAAAAAAAACGATGTATTATTGTACGTTTCTCTGCATTTAAAGCTGTTTAGCGTACAGGGTGGTCATATTTGAGCTCGCTCTTATTGGGAGACTTTTGCTTTTCGTAGCCAAAATGAGTTTTTATAGCAAATTGGCAAAGGAGCATTTTGCCTGAGGAAGGCATATTTCCTCAGGATCCCCCATTAGATAAAAGGTTAACACAAATTTATTATATTATGGTTATTTTACAATAATGAAGATGAATTCGTTTTAAAGCTAAGCCGAAGAAAACTATCAAAAATATAAATCCGTATCCAACACGCTTTCGCTGTCCCGCAGGCATGCCGCAGGAGCTGTACACCACCTGGAACCCGTTCGCATACCCCTTCAACCAAATTGCCTGCATCATTATGGGGCTGCTGTCGGAAACGGCGGCCAATGCGACCGTGCTCACCATCACCTCCTTTACCGTTGAGCGTTACATCGCCATCTGTCATCCGTTTCGGTAAGAAAACTATCTCTCTCGGCTCGGTTCGGAGTTCCGTTGATCCATTGGTTGTTTCCTGGGTTGTTACCGCAATGCTCTTCTTCCGCCCGGCAGGTCCCACACCATGTCGAAGCTCTCGAGAGCGATAAAGTTTGTGATCGTCATCTGGCTGGTAGCGTTCGGTTTGGCCACACCGCAGGCACTCCAGTTTGGTGTGGTGGAAACGAACACCACCCGACTCTGTACGGTAAGTACGGTGGGCAAGTTTTGATAACCACCCACTCCGAAACTTGGTACGTTCTGAAACTTTGTACGAAAGGTGCACATTGATTTTTCTTTTCTTTTTTCGACGTTGATGAAACACATACAACACTTACCACAACAAACATTTGTTCAGTATTGATAGAATTGGAGGAAAAGTGTATGGGACGAGAACGATTTTAATTATTTTAATTGGAAGTTTTGGTAGGAACTGCTCAAAACACGAGACGATGCCCGTTTGTTCTTTGTGAAACCGAGTTTTGTACCGAAGTTTGTCACTAATTATATTGATGTTCTCTACTGAAGATCAATTCAATACTCCATTTTGTACATTGTTTCCCGTAAAATGGTAACATTTCGCAACTTATGGTAACATTTCTCAATTCTTACATTTTAGATAAAAAATGAACACTTTTCCCATGCGTTTGAGGTGTCCAGCTTTCTGTTCTTCGTCGGACCGATGACAATGATCGCCGTGCTGTACGTGCTGATTGGCATAAAGCTTCGCAAAAGTAAACTGCTGCAGGGCGTAAAGCGTGCATCCTCGGACTATACCACACCGCCCCGGGGTGTAAGTGCGCAGTCCAGGGTGATCCGTATGCTGGGTAGGTCAATGCCCCGCACCGCCCCATCACCGATAAACATTTTACTAACACTTTTTTTTTTGATATCTTTTACTCTTTCCTCTGCATCAATGTAGTGGCAGTTGTTGCGACATTTTTCATCTGCTGGGCACCGTTCCACGCGCAACGGTTGATGGCCGTGTACGGTGTGTTTTCCAAGACGGAGAATGCCTTCTTCTATAAGGTTTACATGGTGCTTAACTACACGTCCGGCATACTGTACTTCCTGTCTACCTGCATTAATCCGCTGCTATACAATATCATGAGCCACAAGTTCCGGGACGCATCGAGGGTAAGTGCTATTTTGGCGTGCAAGTATGCTTCATCAAACGGAAGAATTGTCCCTACACCTCTTCTGATCCAACTTGTGTTTGAGTTTTCTGGAGAATTAAACCGATTCTTTGCTTTGTTTTTGTTTAAAGTAACCAAATAATGAGTTGGTTATGTTTACCAATTCTGGCCATAATGTAACATCGTTATACAGATTTAGGAATCAATTTACGACTATTTGGTTATAAAAAAAATTGACCATGGTCTGAAAATTGACTAAATGAGCCTGAATGAACAATCGAGTTTGTTTTTTTTTCAATACACTATAACACCAAGTAGTACTGCAAGTAGTAAGTAAAATTAAATTCACCAACATTTTTAACTACAGGCCAAAAAATAAAAATTTTACATCCTGAATCATGTAAATACTTTTCTCAGAAAATCTGTCTGATTAAAGCGACCGCAAATAACAAATCTTTAAAGAATTGCTCGGCTCTCTGTGTGGATCAGGGAAACTCAATCCAACGTTGAAATCATTACAATGTGTCACAGAAATTGAATAACATCTAACAAGTTTTCGTTTAGCCCAACAAAATATGCCTTTCCCATATCCTTCGTTCACTTTGTGCTAATCGAGCACCATGTTTGTATAACTTTTAACAACACCGAACTAGTGATAGCAAAAAATACAAATAAATCACTGCACACAGTGGACAGTTTTATCGCTCACTGGCAAACGGCCTGGTTACTTGGTTGTTAATATACGGTCCATTCCCATCTTTTTAAAACTCCGGAAGGAATGGGAATAGGTCCCGAAACTTCATTGTGCAACACAATCGGTACCATGACCGATGCGGAGAAAGTTGTGATAAACGATTTCCTTGCCGTCACAACCGTTGGCGACGCTAGAAGTTTGTCGATTTGATATCGATCCCATAGGCTACTCTGGTGAGATGTGAGTGGAAAAGAGCAACCGCCACACACCAAACATCTTGACGTATTCCATCGCGCAAAACCGAGGGTGAAAAAATGCGAAATAATCAGTTTCAAATTCAACGCTTATCATCAGGCGTTTGGCGTACGTTTCTAATTCTTCCTTATAATTTCCCATTCTTACAGCACACCCTCAAGATGAGCTGCTGTGGCGGCAAGCGCTCCAAATCCGATGGCCAGCACCACACATACAGTGCCGTCTCACGGTACGGCGTTACAGGGTGCGGTTCGTTCAAGGTAAACTCGAACAATATGGCCTGCATCGGTGCTGGCATTGGGATGGGTACAGGCGGAGCAAATGCAAACAGTAAGCTGCATCAGCAGTCGCTCAATGGAACGGCGACACCGAACCAGTGCCAGCAGGAGTCCAACATGTCCCTGCTGGCGAACGAAAGCTGCAACCGCAGCACAATGCCACCGATAGCGATACGGCCAACGTTTGCCCGGGCCGATTCGCACTGCATCTCGATCAGCAGCAGCCAATCGACGACCGGCACCAATCTAAGCAGCAACGGGAAGCTAAGCCGCAGCTCGAACGGATCCCTACGGCACGGTGGCAATGCGCTCGAACCGAGCGATCATTCATCCGGTACCGGTGGTCGCCTGTCAACGATTGCCGAGAAGCTGCGGCGTGGCACCAAGAAGGTGCTTGCCTTCAGCAAATCCCCTACCGGGACGCCATGCAAATCGATCGTTACCAGTGCTGAGGTGGCCAACGGACGGCGGAAGGCATACCGGAAGCGTAACAGTTGCGACAGCGTCGACACCAACACGATCAGCAACTCGAGCCTAAAGGAGTTCGACGAGGAGGAGTTTAGCAGTGCCGAGTTGGCACGCTTTATGGGCGAAGTAAACAGCGAGATTCGTTAGACGGGCGGAGAGGATGGTGGGGCGAGGCCAGAGATTATTAAGTCAGTCAGAGGCCCGCCACATGAGAGCAAACAGTACAAAACAGTACAAGTGCGTGCGACGGACACGCGAGATACGCCTGCACACTATTCCAATGCGGTGAACCAGGGAAGGGGAGGCAAGGGAACGACGGTACAAATTTTGGTCGGATGAAAGCAAAACGCGTACAGGACACGGATTTCAAATAATACAGTGTGTACCTGCGATTTAATCTCTTAGAGCACAAATCGAGGAAGGATACAGTTCCGTTCACTTTCGCACGCGCGATTGTTTGTGTGTGTGGGTGGTTGGCCCTGTTTGGGAGATTATAGCGCTGTAGCTTCCTTCAGCCAGGCTGCCACATTCGCTTGATTTCGCTCCAACCAGCTGATGTTGTTCTGGATGTTTTCCAGTGCTTGGCGCCGAGCCGTCGCACCAGCACCGGCCTCCGGATAGCGGGCGAAGAAATCTTCCAGCTCGGTCAAACGTGCCTGGGTCGTGAACCGCCCGGTGACGGAGGGAATCATGCGACCCAGATTGCGCTCACCGATGCCGAAACGTGTCACCAAACGCGGCCAGTTTTCGCGCACATGCTCCCAGGCCGCCTGTTCACCGTGCCGATTCGAGGCAATATACTGAATGCAGCTAAGCTGATCCTGCGTGCGGACGAGCGTCGTATCCCAGGACAACTCGAGGAACCGGCGCATGGTGCGCTGGTCCGGGTAGGAAGCTAAGGCAACCATTAGCTTCGTCTTTTCATTCGCATCATTCTCCTGTCGGAAGCGTTCCAGCACCTTGTCCCAGTCGGACACGGTGACACCGGACTGTATGCCGAAGGTGTACACAACCGAGCGCAGATCGGGATGGATGGGAGTCCCTGTATTGAGCCAAGCAAGGAACCGTTGGCTCGCTTCAGTCAGGCACTCCGGATGTCCGAAGGAACAGGCTAGATCCAGAATCGTGGTACGCAACAAGCTGTAAAAGTGAAGGATGAGAAGCGTTATGCAAGCTGTTTGGAAAAACGTATCAGTGGTTGTATATAAAAACGTTTACTTTTTCATATGTCCACCATCCACCGGTACTTCCCAGCCGACGGATCGGACCGCTTCGCTGACCAACGTTTGGGTGTACGTCTGGAATTGAGACACATAGCAAGCAGGATTACAATTTATCCAACGAAATTATACATCTCACGCCACAGCCCCATAACCTACCGTAATGTCATCGTACGATTGGTAGTTGTACAGCAGATTACGGATATTCTTCAGTTTACTCGCAATCGCCGACCACGGCACGTACTCAGTCTCTTTGTTCAGGTAGCGCGTCAGATCGAGCGCATGATTGTACGCCAACAGTGAAGCGTCTGCAAGCGCAAACGCATCATTGAGTAGCCCGGTACGATCGCCGATCGTGAACGAGCCCTCGTCATTGCGCAGTGCCTCACCGAACTGTTGCCACATTTCGACCGGATAGTTTACGCGATAGTACCCGATCTGACGATAGTTAATCTTGATCCAGTTACTACCCTGCAGTTTGTCGATCACCACCTCAGATCGGTCGTTCGGGAACCAGATGCGGCGCGGCACCGCCGTCTTCGGATCGTCCGTACTGGCAAGGTACGTGATCGGTATGTACCACTTGTACCCGTACGGGGAATCTTCCGTTTCGTTCGCACTCTGATCGGCAAGGAAGCGCTGCTGCCGCAGCACGTACTGCAGTGCATTCTCGGTGACCGTCACGACCGGCAGGCCCTTCTGTTTGGTGAACGTATCCATCACCGCCGTAACGCTCACATCCAGCACAAGCTCGTCCAGCTCGCGCATCAAATCTTCCGAAACGCTGTTCGAGAAGGCGAGCTTCTCCAGGTATCGATTAACACCCTGCTTGAATATGTCCGGCGTGACAAAGTCCTCCAGCATGCGTATCACCGAGGCACCCTTCGAGTACGTGATGGTGTCGAAAATTTCCGTAATTTGGTTCGGATTTTCGACCGACATGACGATCGGATGGGAACCGAGCGTCGCGTCCAGATTGAGCACACCGTGCAGATCGTCGATGATGAACTGCTCCTCGATACCCCAGTCCGGGTAGGCTGCGTCCATACCCTTGTACTCGATGTAGCTTGCGAAACCCTCGTTCAGCCACAGCTCGTTCCACCACTTCATCGTGACCAGATTGCCGAACCACATGTGGGCCAGCTCGTGCGCGATCACGCCCGCCACTCGCTGTTTGTTCGCCGTACTGCTGGTCGCACTGTTGTACAGGATAGACGTTTCACGGTAGGTTACCAAGCCCCACGTTTCCATCGCACCGGACACAAAGTCCGGTATGGCGGCCATATCGAGCTTGGGCAGCGGGTACGCAATACCAAAGTACTGCACATAGTGCTCAATAATGGTGCGGGCAGTGGCGAGCGCAAATGCGGTATTATCCTGCTGGAACGGTGTGGCGTACACGCGCAACGGAAACGATTGACCATGTTCCGGGGTAATCAATACCTCCTTGTACATAAAATCGCTCACGATAAACACGACGAGGTAGGTGCTCATACTAACGCTCCGCTCGAACGTGGTCGTGCTCAACCCGGTGGATGGTGTGTCCGCCACGGTAGCTTTGACGTTCATGTTCGACAGTGCTTCGTAGCCATCGCCGGACGGATGTACCATGTGAATCGTGTACTCGGCCTTTAGGTGCGGCTCGTCGAAACACGGGAATGCTTGGCGGGCGAACGTTGGCTCAAACTTGGAGGTTGCAATTTTCCTGTAAATACACGAAATAGAGAAAACGAGAGCAAATTAAATGCGTGTGGTAAAGTTTAAACTTGTTAAGCGTAGCGTATCGTTGCCGTTGGCTAAAATTAAATAAAGGCATAGATTATTTTTTACAAGAAAAAAACACTCCATTAAACAATGCTACATTCTTTATGCTGGTTCCGAAAACAATGCAGATTAAAAATTGGTTCTCACCAAGATGCGCCCCATGTATTTTGCCATATTTTGTTTGTTGGTTCCAAGACGTTTGTTTGAAAGTTTGAATCTCTACGAAGCAATAAAATCACAATTGCCTTCCCTCCAGAGATAAAGCAACATTGCACGCATATTTAGATAGCCCTCGAGCTCTCTTCAGACCAAGTGTTAACAAAGCCCACCCATCCATCAACGCCTGGCACGAGGCAATCGCGCCAAGCATTGGACAAGACAACCCCATATCAGGTACACTGTATTTACGCTATCAACCCCAGCATATCCTTCCCAATTTACCTCGTCCGGTTGGTTGTCTTATCGAGATACTTGCTGCTGTAGAACCCGATGATGCGATCTGCCAAGCTACCGTTAAACTGCACACTAAGCCGGTAAGCGCCAGCCTCGATTTCGGCCTCCGTTTCAATCACCCAGTACTCGTGCTCCGGCAGTTCATACGCACGGGAAATGTTTACGACCTGTGGCTCGCCGGAACTGGTACCGAGCGCACGTAGCACCGTCTCCGTTACGGACAGCTTCTTGCTGTGCAGCACAATGTAGTTCGTCGTTTCGGACACGTTCAGCTCGATCCCAACCCGGCCGTTGAAGGTTTCGCGCTGCAGGTCGGGATGCAACCACAGCTCGTAGTGTACGGGGCGGATGTGGCGCGGCAACCGGAAGCCCAACTTTTCGACCACTTGCGTGCCCATCCTGAACACACGATCCATTCGACCGGTCGTTCCGGCACCGTCGCGTGATGTTGCCGAAACGTTAAACACCGAGTTGGGCAGGAAAATTGTGCTACGATTGTACTGTGCTTCGGTATCGTTATCACCGTTTTTCGCGTTGGTTCTCTCCTTATCTTCAGCGCCGTCGTTGGTGCCGTCGTCGTCCCCGTCGTTGTCGATGTGATTGTTGTTGACAAATAAATGCTTCTCATCAGACGCAACTGTCAGCTTCGAGTGACTGCCAGCATCGGATGACAGATTGCGACCAACCATCACCAGCGCTGTCAGTAGGCAGAGTGCCAGCACGAACAGAAACGCACATGCGGCCAGTAGGGAAAGTATCACGAGCGAACGGCGCCGCTGCTCCCGGTTCGGTGCATTTGCGGCAAAGTGGGCCGTCGGGCGGATGGTCATACCGGAACCGATTACAACCGTCGTTGTTGCCGTCGTCGGTTTCACCGTCATCAGGGTAGGCTGTCTTTCTGAACTGTTTCTTTTCGGCGTGTGCACCAAAAAGGACGTGTGCCGCTAGCTGGGGCGGGCCACAAATTACAAACCGCTTAAGTCACTGGTTTTACTTTTGTTTTAAAATACTCGTGTTCATATGTAACTGCTTGTACCGAAATGGAAACGGTCGTGTGTGTAGTGCATTTCCAATTTGCTGAATTTCACTGATTCGCTTGCTAAATGAGGCAACCCGTGGCAACGTATATGGTGGGCGTCAGGGGGACAGTCAAGCTAGAAATAAGCGGGCACAAGGTCGTCTAGTCACGCGATTGCAGCATCGTGCAGTGCTAGATTAACTTATCGCTACTACCACTGCACGCTGGGAGCTGCGTTTGGCATTTTGATCAAGTGTCTTCGCGCAGAAAATCATACTACCAGCATGTCCCCATCAATGGAGGAGTATTTAAACAGCCGATAGGCGAGAAACAATTCGGTAAGGGCACATTTTTGAAAACGATTTCACACCTGACCGAACATATCTTTCAAGAGAGCGGGTTATACGAGCACAATGGAAAGCAATTTTCCGTTAGACGACGACACAACAGCACAAAACAATAGAAGATGGTAAGAAATTGAAAAAAAAATTCGAAACCTTGACCAGTTAATTCAAAAATGATTCACTGCCTCGTACGCATGCTTTGCACGTACAGACGTAGCACCGATTGAGACGTAGCACCGATTGAGACGAGCCCTTTCGGTTGAAAACAAATCAGGCGCTCGCGCTTTTACGCAGTTTCTTTAAACCAAAGTGTGCCATTGAGACGTCCATGGTAACCATTAAGTGACCGGTGTATTTCATTGTTTTGTTTCGTTTGGTTTTTTTTTT
>KB697277.1:0-10601 GCA_000349165.1 Anopheles christyi
ACCTCATTCCCGGTTCCCTTTTAGCGACTGCGATGCTTTCGGACGACAAACGGTTCCGGTTATGGGTTGACAGTTGTTGTTGTTTTTCTTCTTTCGTTTCTTCTGTTATGCTGCCTCTGGTAGCTCTGGTGGAGTTTGTATCGTTCGTTTCAACAAAAGGGTAAAAAATAGTATCTTCCAATGTCCAGCTGGTTCTAGAGGCGCACGGTACAGTGCTGGTAAAGGGTCAACTAGGGCGAACAAAGCATTCGAGTGACATTTATCAAAGAACGTAAAGTATTGCTCCACTATCAAGAGCGGGAAAGCTATTGTGTAACACTGTTTCCTTTGCTTGTTAAGGTTTTTTTGTTGTTGTATGTTTTAAGAAACTCGCATCTTCAGGATATCTGTATGCTGCTCTTGTCCACACTATTGGAAGAGATTTAGTTTGAGCAAGCTCTTCTAGCTGAATTGGTGTGTTTTTAAAATGGAATGTTCGCCTAAATACGCGCATGACCAAAGTTCTAGACGTGAAATATTCAGAATATTTGCACGAATCTCCTCATCAGTCTTTAGGCTTCTAGTCCGTCCTCCAGAAATGAGGCAAAGAGTTGAGCCTTAAGTGGACACAGTGTGTCAATTAAATAAAATTTGTCTTCTTCTGCTTCGCGCTCCCTTACTTCGTAGGAGCACCGGCCGGAGCACCTGGAACTGTGCGCGGAACGGTCGAAGAACTATCCGCGTAGCAGACACCAACACACAAACTCTTTCTACGCTACAAGCGGGAGGGTTTTGTTTTTTGAGGAATGTTGAAAATTGATAGCGGGCTATCCCGAAAATTTCGAAACCGATCATCACGCCGATCGCCCCTTGGAACGAGAAGCTTGCGCAAGCTGCCTGTCCAGCGAGGGGGGGGGGGGACGGTGAAGAAACGGTGCAGCAGGTCCGTATAGAGTGCGCTGTCGTCGTCGAACCGTGGAACAGGTTTCATTTCACGCTCCCTTCAACGCACCATCCATCCGCTCGCCTCTCCACGTTCTACAGTTCGATTTATATTAACTTTGGGTTTTCGGGTTGACTCCTAGTGCCATCTTTTTTTCTAGCCATCACCGCTACCACCATCGTGGGGTGGACTTTCTTTGGACCATCTCCTTGCGCCATTCACACACACACGTAAAAGACACCTGCCTGTAAGAAGAGGTCTTAACCCGTCCCTGGGGCACCGTAGCCTCGCTGACAGCATGGCGATATCAAAACGCGTAAAAACTGTTCCACCGCTGCGCCGGTGCAAACCGAGAAAAAGGCTAATGGGGTCATAAGATGCTGATAAAGCTTTTGCGTCCATCTGTTTGATTGGTCGCCTGCAGCCGGCCCCGCGACGTTACGGACGTGGGAAATGCTGTGGCCGGTGCCGTCGGTCCGGTTTGGCTTTTTGTTTATCGATTTTGGAGCTGTGTGTTGTATATATATATATAAATCGTTGCTGGACGGGGATGCGCGAGGACGAATCTTTGGTTCATGCCGGTGGTGGTTAATGGGTGGCTCATGTGTGTGTGTGTGTGTGTGTGTAAACGTTTCGTAACTGCGCATCGCTTGTGCAATGAAGCGGTGGCGTGCGTCTAACATCGCTGTTTAGGTTCGAACTTCAAGGACGATTTCTTAGCAGCAGTTAAATAGAGTTTGATAAAAGTGGTGCAATTCTCGATCGCTTAAAACCTGCTTGATAAGACACACTGTTAAGAGAGTTGTGTATAACAAAGTGAGGCCGCTTGAAACCTTTTTTTTTTTCAGGTTTATAGGAAGGATTCCATAGCTCTTCCCCTGTAATGCATATTTCAAACTAAAACTCTAATAAACTTCTCTAAGCGCCGTGTATAAAACTCTAACAGCGTAGAATATGAGCGATTGATTAGAAATTAATAGCTGCTGCTGAGCACAATGCGAAGTTTTCGCGTGTGAATTGTCAAAAAAAGCAACCAAAAACCAAAAATGTGCTAATCAGCATCGTGTGCTTTCGCGCGTTGATTGCCAAAAAAAGGAGAAAAAAAAAAAGCTTGGAACAGAAAAATATACGCAAAAAAGCAAAACCAAATTCTACACGTACATGTAAATTAGGTGTTGAATAAGATCATAAAGCTTTGGCGGTTTGCTGTTGCTGTCTTTACTCTATTCTTTCGAATGACCATTGATTGATTATAAACATGTTTTTTTGTTGTTGTTGTTTCGCATAACACGGAAAATAAACTAAAATAAAAGCTTTTATTTGTGTGTGCAATTTGTACACCCGCTCGAAGCTGTGGTGTGGTGGTTGCTATATCATGTTTGTGTGTGGTTGTATTTTGTTTTTTCATTGCGGAAATGTAGCATAAAAATTTAATCACCCACTTTCATCACCGAAGCGCGGAACTCTTTGTGCTGCTTTAATGATCGCATGAAACGATGCTGTTGAAAGCATTGGTGTAGCTACGCTTTGTAGGAGATCATCATTTGGGCATTTGCATTTGCCGGAAATTCGATCTCCTTGAGCGAGGGAAAACTGGAAGATGATCTTAGGTGAATATGTCTCCCCAAAACATGTCTCCTGTTGATGTCTTTTAAGATAGGAAACTAAATGGTTTTTTAAAACGATTTTCCTGCCCACTAGAATTGGGGACCAATACGGGAGGATACCTTCTTTTTCAAAAATACACTGAAACACACACACACACACATGCATAGGCATACTTCGTATAAATGGTCTAAAGCAGCCCGCAGAGCAGCAACGCAGTGAAATAAAACCGATTTTTATTGGTAATTATATAATTTATGGCCTATGGTGGGGTTTGGAAGACAGACCTCCCCGTCTTGCGCTGGAACTGGATCGATTGCCCGTGGACCGTGGAGGAAGCTTAATCAAGTCGTTATTTTAAACTAAGAGGAAGGGGCTGTGGGGCTAGCAAACGATCATCTTTCGGGGTGTTCTGGCTTATCTCGATGCTCGTTAAATTCTCAAGGTGAGGAGAGATTTTATTGTGCAAAAGCCTAGCCTAGATACAGATCCCTTTTTGCTATGGTGGATATAGCTGAACGCACCCTCACGAATGCTCTCTAGATTGGATCAGTGCAGTGGGAGAGTCACTGGGGGTGGTAGCTGGAGAGTTATATGAGTTGTTTTATTGATTGATCTAGGATAAAAAAAAAGAGGAAAACGAAAAGAATAATTAACATTTGTACCAACAAAAACTGCTCCGATCGTTCTCCTTTTGTAGCCGGTTTTCTGAGCGAGGGGTAGATTAAGCTGGAACAAGTTCAGTTGCTTTGCAAGTGCAAGGTTGCACATTTGCATGCATGACGGACAGCTAAATGGAGTCCACGAAAGCGGAGCGGGTAAGATTACCGGCGCAATAGCTGTTGCGTGTTACGATAAGCTTTAAGCTACAACAAAAATCCCCCACATTCCACACTGCACTGAGGGTATGAGTGTAAGAGTGGGTGGTCTGTCTATGGACCCTGGGGAAACACCCTCGGGATATGCAAAGATTGATTGTGTGATTTATTAGTTGCTTGATTTATAATTGATTTCCGAGAAATGATAGAATTGTTTCAATCTAGAGTTTTGATTTATCGAATGAACCTACGAAGATTGGTACGAATAAGATGTTTGACAGCTTAACAACTGTAGCGTCAATCAAATCTGAAAAGTTCTCATTGTGATCTTTGATTTGACAGTTTGCCCGGTGCAAACTATTTCACCAAAAGAGCGTTTTTGTAAAATTTCAGCACTATGTAAAAACGAAAGTGAGTCTGAACCGTTCTTCTTTCAGCTGTGCATCGTCAATTACGTGTCCTGCACGCACACACAAACGAAACCCACAGTGTGCGTCCGTTTTGCCCTTGACGAACGACAGAAATGTTTCCCCTGCATCCCCGCGCATACGTCCAGAATGCGCGAAGAACAGTTAGAATTGTTCGCCTTCAAAAATTCCAAAACTCCCGGAAGGCAAAATTCTATTGCCGTTTTGTGCGGCGATTTTCCTCTTATTTTATCGATTGCTAAACTGCAGCACAAATGAGAAACGTTTAGTTTTGGGGGATAGGTTGGGGAACCCATTTCCCCGTCCCATTTTAGCATTCCCGAGCACGAAGCGAGGGTTCGTCTCTTGTAGTCGGCGCGAGTCTTTCGTTTTTCGTTTTCGATGATAGACCGCTGCAGACGCGTATGTCCTGAAGCGCAAAATGTGCTCTTCAACCTTATCATCGATATGCCAAAAACAAAAAAAAAACTCCTCAGCCCAAAACAAAACACCGGTATCGATGTTTGAAGAATACTCCCCGAGGGGGTTATGCTACGGGTTTGTTTTTTGTTCGTTCGTGTTTTGGGAAAGAAATAGTGGCTCCCAATTTCCTTTCAGTTCGTTTGCGTCCTCTGTTTGCGACTGGATTGATGGATCGTTTGGTAGGGAAAAAGGCAACACTGCGATGTGGTGAGTGAGCTCCGCGGCTCCGATTTTGCGCAAAAAAGGATAAATTTTTATGACCGCTGTACGGTGGTGGTGCACCCAAGGCTGCTGGGAGGCGGAAAATATGATTCCGTCTAACCCGGAGGGCAGACGCTTCGCTCCAGTAAGAAGGGTTGTCATAATAATTGCAGTGGCGGTGTCGGAACAACCCGTATGTGCACATACACACATGGTGGAAGCGTAGACAGCGAACCCGTTGACAACACCTTACAATGCCGTAGAAAGCGAGAGAGAAAGAGAAAGAGAGAGAGAGATAGACAGAGTGAGTGAAATCCAAAAGGAAACATGCGTGGACGTCACATTGGCGCAGAAGGGCGATCGATTATGCGCTTGCATTGCTTGTTCGTTGCGCATAAAAGCGCATAAAGGGCTGAGATTTTGGGGTGTGTTCACTAACTCCTACTTTTGGCCCACCTTTTTATTTTTTTTTGCTTTCTTAAAGTCTTCGTCGTCTCGATCGTCAGAGGACATCGACCTGATGGAGCAGGCTTAGACAGTCGCAGGGTTTTAAGGGGTTCGACTTGACTCGAGTATTCCGTGGTTCGATTGCTGGCGAAGTGGGCAAGCTTCAGCTTGTGCACCACGCTCCCGAACCACGAAAACAATTTTGCAATTGTAATGCGTGCATTGTTATGTAGTCCCGTCCCGGGGTGCGCACGACGAGCTTTGCCTAATATGGGGAGAAGTACACTGTATGCAGAAGTGATAGACTCTGCTGAATGTGTCGTTGTGTGTCCCTGAAAAAACAATAAAAAAGGTAGGATGCTGAAGAATACCCCTTCGTACTTCTCATACTTTTCCCCGCAAAACCCCATCGTTACGTGAAGAGTATTGTGTCTGTGAGCAGGGCCAAGAACAAAGAGCGACAACAATGGGTGTCTTCTAACTGGTTGCAGCAGCTCTTTTTGTTGTCATTCATTTGCTTTGAAACGGATACGGATACGGATTTAGCGCGCCAGTCCCAAAGTCGAAAGATTGGCTCAGAAAACTTCCATGGACTGTTGTGGTACGTGTCGATCATTGAATGTGCTCCGTAAGGCCACAAGACGAGACGAATTGATGCAAATGTGGTGTTACATGTATTACATCGCGCTATCGAAAATAATTTCGTCTCAAAATGCAATGTGTTCTGGTGTGAGATGTTGCAGAATCAAGAAAATAAACATCACAATAAGGGGGTGCCAGAATGAAGCATGGATCGCCCACCAAAAATAAAAGAATGTGAGAAAGTGAACGAGATAAAAAGAAATACGCATTCTTCCTCAACACCACGACAGCAAAAGGTGTTGAAAACTCGACGGAGCAGCAGCAGCAGAAAAAAAAACGAGATAATATATCCCCAGCACCCCAGCAAATGCAACCCGGGTGCATGCATGTTTGCGCAAGTTATCTTAATTCACTCACCACCACCAACCTGTAGCAGCAAATAATGGCGGGCCGCGTTACATGTCTTACTTTTTTTTCGGCATCGTCAGATTGTCGTGGCGCGAGCGGAAGGTAAATTAAACCTTAAAAAAAAAGAAAAACGTTCCTGAATCACGCACCGAACTGTCGGTCAGCATCCAGCGGTGATCAAAGGGAAGGAAGGATAGCCCCACCAGTCTGATTAGTTGATGCGCTTTGCGCTACCGTTTAATGTGCGCACGTAATGGTGAGCACGTGTGGGATAGAATTGCATCGGGCAAGAAGGCACGGTATCGACAAATTCTGTTGTTCGGGAAGGATTTGTTTGGATTTTGAGTAATTCGGAACGGAATGAAATGGATACCGGTGCATGTGCCTGTATAGGCCTGTGCTCAACCACAAAGGAACAAAGGATGTTTGTAAAGACGCTCTGCAGTGGTATAGCCACCATCACCACCACCACGACGATGATGATGATGATCAGGTATGGCGTGCCGGAGTGAAATTAACTTCTCGGTTTCCAGTCTCGTCTCCCAACAGGCAACTAAGGATGCCAGCGTTACTGCACGTGCTGCAAATTGTTGGTCAGAAAGGCCCTACTCTGCCGTCCATTAGCAGGCAAAAGGGGGGCTGCAGGTGTAGCAGGAGGCTTTTGGGAAAATGAAAACAGCCAGCCACAGCCATGGACAGAGAGGTGTTGAGCTGACTGACACTTGACAACGAAATGACGGAATGCTGAACATTCCAGTGTCTGGTAGCAGTGGTAGAATGTTTGAAGGTTGTCTCGAAGATTTGGGAGACTGGTGAGGCATGTTTTTTCTCCAAGGGGAGTTTTGTTTGGAAGCCGTTTTTGTTATGCCGATCCGTTTGCTTTGTAACGGTTGATTGAGTTTTTGGATTGATGATTGGAGATAATCTTCCTCGTGGACAATCCGTTTAAAGCAGGGATAGAAGTGGTTACTTGAACTGTTTAACTTGGAAGAAGATAATAAATTGTGATAGCAGGAATAACATTGTTATTAAACGTACTCAGATTTAAACCTGAAGAATTTTATTGTAAATTTATTGTACATAGTGAATGGAGATCTTTAATGCCTGTTATTTAAGCAGGATAAGATATGTCTATAACAGGAGTCAGCAAACTTTTGAAGAACTTTTTTTTTTTAGACTGTGATCTTAATTCACTGATTGCTTGCCATCTTTTGAATTTGGGCTTAATCACTTTCTCTTTTTTGATAGAATTTTTATTTCTGGAATGAAGTTGGATAGTTGAATGATGCTTCAAGCATACTTTTTGACGGCAAGTTTGCCAATCCCTGGTCTGGATGGATGGATGGCGATCGGGAAGCATTGATTAATTTCATTTTGTCTTACACACTATCTTGTGTTCTAGATATGGTGAAAAAACAGGAAAAGAAAACAATCTCTCAACAAAAAAAAAAGGTAGAAAATCAGGTTTATTCTTCTTCAACACAATGATTCTTAGAAAATACAACAAAATACGGTACGGTTGTACCGATAGTTCACCATCAAACGGGAGCACTTACAAATGGTTTACAATTTTCCATTACATGTCCACATTGTACCAACGTCCTTTTTCTTGCAAGGACAACTTACTGTTCACCGAACCCCTTTTTTCCACTGTGTCCGGTTCCTGTTTTTCCCCCTTCGATTTCCGCACTGCAGCAAGTTGACTGGTCAACTTGTCCACTTTGTGACATGTCGTGTCGTGGCATTCCAGGAGAGCCGATTCCGCAATGCAAAGGATAAGAAGTCTAGAAGCAGGGTAAAAACAGGAATGGCACTGAGCGGATCTTTTGGTTTTGCTATTGAAGCAAAATGTTTGAACGTGGAAGAAAATTGTTCTATTTGTTAGCTTCCGTGCTGGAACACAACCTTGGAAGGTTTTGCGTCGCTCCTTGACGAAAGCAAAGAAAGTTCTCCTTAAAAAGAGGGAAAACCGAGCGTCAGTAGCAGCATAAGGAGCAGTCGTTCGGGTTTGGCTAGGATTGACCCCCAAGCGTCTTATTTCAATTCCCTTTCAATCTAATAGAGAAGGAAACACTCTAAACCGGGTGCGTAATTGCTGACAACAATGACAAATTATAGCAAACGTAATTTTTTCTATGTTTTTCATCCCTCGCCAGTGCACTCGCGGTACGTTCCTTATCGTTCATGGAAACCGTTCCTTTCGGTGGCCGGTACAACGGTGGCACTGATTTCATTTGTCCGCTTGATGTTGAGTTTTTCCTTCCACGATGGCACGATGTTGCCGGGGAAAAGCTTGATGAAATGTTTACTCGCTCGCCGGAGATGTGTCCTGGATGGGGAAACGTACTCATCACTAGTTCGTGTTGTGCCTTGTGCTATTGTGCGGTGACATTCGTGCTGACGTTGTTATCGCTAGCTGATGATGGCCGCGTTTCACCATGAACTGCTAGAAATGGGTTTGCACACATTTTAAATCGTCTCTCCACTTGAAGTGACTATGATCGAGGTGCATTTGTCTGGGATTAATTTAATGGTAACTGTGAAACGTTGGAAAAGCCACGTCATCAGAGTGGATTAGAGTGGACTCTGAGTCTGGTGGAGTCATTTGTAATACCATTTCAGTGATTTTAGTGACACGATACTGTTGTTTTTGTTTGTTACACAAGTTCAATGAAAGATTATGTTCGGAGAGGAAAGTAAAAAGCGCTGTTGAGGAAACATTAGAAGCTATTTGATACGGCCATCTATGGCTATCGATTCAGACGCGTACACTTCACTGCGCCAATTCCTCCAATAAAGACAACCTTTTACAACCTTTATGGCATTTAGGACAAAGCTGCCCATTCTCTAAGCACACGCTAAGCAAACCACACAGATGGGGGAGAAAAGCCCGGTACAGTAACAAACTGTAAAAATTATTGCACCTCTGCCCAAACGCACATCTTCTTCGCACAGCGATCGATTCCACTGTGTGTCGATGCCGAAGCGGGAGAGTACAGAAACAAAAAACTTCAAAACATTTGTATTTGGCTTTGAACGCAAGGAGCATGGGGGTGTCTAGGCGGAGAGGGACGGCTAGGGGGTGGAGACATAAAAAAGAGGCATATCTAACAAAACTTTAAGGGCTGTAAGATTAAAAATTGTGATCGTCCCCCTTTTCCGTCCCGGTACCAGTTGTTGTCGCGCGCTTTTCGATCGCACTTTTGTTCACGATCACACCTTCGAACGGTGTGGTGGGTTCTGGACGGACCGTTTTCCCGGCGGTGGTGAAAACAGAAGAAGAGGAGTCAAACACCAAAACCACCTCTCCAATCCTCTTCAAGTCCCACCAACTCTTGCGCGCTGAGAGCTGATGTTGGTAGCGCTTGGCAGCGGTTTGGGGAAGTCATGAGGAGGAGGTTGGGCATGGCAAGTTCGCGCCGAGTCCTACACACGGTAAAGCGGCTTGGTGTGCTGTGGCTCTACGTCGTCTAACGGGTCGGGGCGGAGCGAAACGCTAACCTAACAAATGACATTGAATATAAGTTATTACATTGTTAGATTTAGATAGAGGAGTAATCTAGCAGATTATATATTTTTATAGCACACAGTGTAAAGATGGGGACAGAAAGGGGAACTGAGCGAAGAGTGTGGGTCCACCGAATTCAGGCGTGTAGAAATCATTGGACGCTTTAGACGACGACGACGACGACTCCTCACACAGTTCGCCTAGTCGTCGTGGTGGTGTAGCTTTTTTATTTTTATTTGAGCTTCCATTCCCTTCCCAAGACACCTCAGGAGTCTCTCTCTCTCTCGCTCTCGCTTTGGTGTGTGCTGGTAGAGATGATGTTTCGGTACATGGAAAGGTGCGGGTCTCCGTATCATCGTATCGAGGGTTCGATTTAAGCTCTCGATTCTTGTGGCGCGAGGAGTATGGAAGTTGTCAATGGGTTAAGAAGGGGGCGACCCACACCACACATGGCAGGCACGGGAGTGGGCACACAAATTAATTAGATAACCTGTCCCACCGTGCCGTACAGCCGTACATGCGGTTGTCGCAAGCGTCACCGCAGTCTCCGCACACAAGAACACGGACGGTTGCTGTCTTGCCTGCCCGCAACTGGGGCCCGGTACGCCCCACGTTGACCGATAGGGAATTGAGGTTTTTGGTGATGCGGCTGCTCGGGCCGGTATCGGTGTCGTAGGGTGATCTTAAATTTTTAACCCGCAACACTGTATCGATCATTAAGTGGCCGAGCTACTTTTCTACTTCCAACATTAACAGCGGCCGGATTCTTGCGCCAGCTTTTTCAGGGAGAGTGCGCGCTTACCGAAGAAGGTTAGCTTCGGCACTATTTGGCTAATTTATGACCGATCGTGGCTGATGGTCTCGATGTTTGTATCTTCTTTTTTTTTGGGTCCGGTGGCGGTACGAATCGATGCGCAAAGGGAACAGCTCCTAAAACCCCATCGGGGGGAACTGGTTCACTACCCAAGGGGAGTTGGCCGTTACGGTCAGCAATATAATGAATGGTGTGTGTACGTAATCCGCTTGCCGTTGGTCGTTGTGCCGCTACAACAACACCGTAGGATCACCATCTGGTCCAAGGTCAGTGTTTTTTTTTTTTTTTATTCCAGGGCTTGTTCAAGTGCGCCCTCGTGCGCATATGTGTTGCGCAGGATAAGCGGAAAGGCCGCGGCGGCAATTCGGATCGTAGCAAATAACAACACCCGCAGCAAACCAACCAA
>KB697278.1:0-10369 GCA_000349165.1 Anopheles christyi
TGAAAGAATATAGGTTCATTTTGTGAATGCTCGTGCATGATGCATCAGATACGCACGTGCTTCGAGAGGAATAATACAATGGTACACACACACACACACACCCTCTAGTGGCTTGGCAGTCACGCACCGTATACTCTAACAAACAGCTTGACACTCATCAAGATAAATTATCGTGATGCGGTATTATCAAGTTGTTAGCAACCATACACGTTTTTCGAGTGGTGCAAAAACTCTTAAACGATCACCATTGCCAACGCGAAAAACAGTACGAAATGTGATTGAATCCGATTTCCTAATTTGCGTAAATCTATTTATTTTTAAAAAAGAAGAAAACCTTACTGCAATGAATACCGTTGTGAATAATGATGATGAAACCAAAAACACACAAAAAGCATTGTCGAGGCACGTGGAGGGATAAAAGGGCCTAATATTTGTACATCCTAAACACACACACACTACATTCTTCACAGGCGTACAATAGAAAGTGAAACTTACTAGCTTTTTTTCCCCTCCCAAAACTGGCTTTCCACGTATGGCGAAATGGTGACTGGCAGAGTTGAACATTTATAATTGAAGCTTTATGCGTTACAAACCAAAACAGAGGTCGCATCACGCGCGCTCCCACACAGCAAAAATAGACGCATTTTGCTTATCTAAAAATACCCCAGTGCACATCATGTTTGTGTGCTTACGGACAATGGACAGACACGTGTGTCAACAATAGTAAAATTAATAATAATTTTCTTACTTTTAAAATGGTTAGGATTTAAAAACGAAAGGATCGTGCAATATGTCTCTGTAGACTAACTCTGGTACATGTGAAACATAAGACCGTTTCGCGTATTTTTTATGTATTCGTTTATCGTAGTTCTTAATTCAACGCAACATGCATCCTAAACAGCATCAGCCTGCTGACTTTTCCTTACGCAAAGAACTCTGAAACGCTGTGATCGTAGCGATATATGATCCTCAAACCCACCCCGTTTTTAGTTAAATTATTACACCAATAGTAATCACCGATCACTCTGCTACTCCTACTACTCTCACGCCTTAGCATTTTAGTTCAATTGTTCCCGACATACACGATTCTCCTGCGATGCCGTTTTGCTGAACTGTTCTGTTCAGCATGTATCCGGCATCGGAGTAGAGAATCGTTCCGGCCATTATGCACGGCATTTTGTCGATCATTCCACCAGAGTTTTCGTTAGTTAGCATAACAAATCAATGTAATCAAGCGAAAGAGAGAGAGAGAGAGAGCTGGTATCTATAATTTATTTTGTTTTTATATCATAGAAAAAAAAAACCATAAATCAATTTTACCTAACACGATTATCCTACTAGACTTTATTAAACAAAAAAAGTATTTTATTCTGTTCAACCATGATCGCCATACGTCGCCAAAAAACGCCTACACACAAACCAAAAGTACACCCAGATAAAATGCCCTGATCAGCTCATATATATCTGAGGACGCAGAACTTCCCTTTAGAAAAGGTCTGTGATGAGCAATCCATATGTATCCTTAAACTCTTTAGCAAATCGATCTCTTCCCTTTTCATGTCCTTGAAACAGCAACGCAAAAACTCCTTTGATGATTTCTATAAGCTTTTACTGTTTTATTGAAACATTATTTAAATGTTTAGTATTTTGCAGAAGCGAAGTCACATTATTATTCCATAAGTTTACTATTGTGAGGGAATTTTGTAGCATTTGCGTGTGTGCCCAAAGCGATGAACTAATCTTGTACGTACAACAGCAAATGTCTTCTTGCAGGAAACAGCAAAGCAAATCTTGCGCTTGGAATTTCATAAGGTCCCTTATTACCCTTTACTCTCCCGGCTGCCCTCAGTGAACTATGCTCAACACTTTAATACCATGAGTCAACGCTTGAATGTGGCCACATTTTTCTGTGATACTATAAAACAAGCGTTAAAAAGAGAGAGAGAGAGAGAGAGACAATGAGATAAAATAAATCGAACAACCAATACTAAAGCTACGGAACAGAATTACCTGTGTGGTAGTAGATACTTATTTTTTTTTAAGAATGTACAAAATAACAATTTGGTTACACAAAGCGACATCTCTTCATGGTATGGTTTTCGAGTGGTCATTTCAAAGGAACACTAGGGGGGCATTGTCATCGCGACGGTTTATGCCCTTCATCATCCCTTGGGCACACTAGCTATACGCAAAAAAACTGGAATGCAATTGAGTTTATTATGGCAAAATACAGCATAATGGCGTACGAAATCATCGAAAGGGTTAGAGCGGTGCTCAAAACACGCAAGTGAACATCATTTCTGTAGCCTCATTTTTTGTGGCAGGACAAGCCTAAAGCTTCTATTCAATGTGTTAGTCTTTTGCGTTTTTACTACATACCTACGACACGCATGAGAGTGGAAACATCTTTGTACTACTTATATTATGGTGAGGAATAAGCAAGCCACGCGATAACACCTCCTACACATAACAGCATAAATCTAATTAGCAAAATGAGACGGATGGACACACAAGAAACTAATAGAGAAACGTGGCGTATAAATGCAAGCATCTACACTACATGTATTGATACAACAAATAGTCATAGTCTATATGGCTGGCCCTATACAGAAGAGCGCGTAATATTACTAAATCACGAAACTATACAAGCAAGCACTTAATAAAAGAAAGCAAACGCAAATAAATAATATAAAGCAAAACACTTTGGAATGGGTTCCATTGCGGAAGGATGATGTATGAGAGGTATATGTGAGTGAGGAGGACGCAGATTGTATTCATATTTTATATACACAAAACCCGGAAACAAAACCGAAACCCCGCAAAAAGGGGCTAAAGAAGGAAGAGAGGATATAACAACGCGCAATCAGTCGCAATCATCAAACCAAAATAGTCAAAGTACAGTGAATGTGAAAGCGGGAAAAGGAAGAGATTACACAAAAATGAAACATTGAAAAAGAATTAATTCACTCTAGTGTATGCAGGGATATATCTCGAAAACAATTCTTGCAGCTTTGGAACCGTGATGAATCAATCGAAAGGGAAAGTTATGAAAGAACGCCCGTTTACTGATAATATGATCACTTTAACTGATGCGGTACTTAGATATGTGTAATTCGTTTTGTGTGTGTGTATTTTGTAAGTGTGCATTGCTAGTTGCAGCTAGCTAGGTAGAAACCACAAGGTTCACTCCAATGCAAATGCACATAATACCATCATCGTCACCACCACTTCAACCAACGATGACAACAACAACAACAACAGCAGCTGATGAACAGGCGCAAAATGAAAGCTTTAACAAAAAACATCTGTTAATGTGTAATAGGATTGTTCGCGGTCCAACACTTACCAATTGCACCACGTGCTCCGGGGCACATGGAAAAGGAAAATAGTAATTGCGCTTAAAGTCGAGCCATATCTCTTCTAAACCTATGAAACTCGTGGCAAATTCCCGAAATGAGGAGACCCGGAGAGAAACATAGTAAAGAGAATTGTAACCCAAGGATCGAACGGCCGGTAACCATGAAATATACGCTCCCCATGGCAGGATAATACGGATGAGCGAGATCAAGAAAACAGAGAGTATGGTTTAAAAAAAATCGAAAAACTAAACAAAACCGACGAAAAAAGTCCAGTTAAAAAAAAACAAAATAGAAATTAAAGCTAAAGCAACATAACTGTGAAGAAAAGATCGACGAGAAAAAAAAAAATAAACAAGATTTAAATGACAAAAAAACAACAACTATCATCCTTAATCAGAAACAACCCGAAAACAATTTGAAAGATCAGGAGAAAGAAGGGAAGAAGGCGAGAAAACAAAAAAGAAAATGCTACTGAAAAAAGAAAAGGAAACCAACAACAGAAACAAAACAATATTATAGTGAAATAGATATTGTAATTTTATGGAATGATTTGTATCAAAGATCAGGATGGATCTTTCTGGTTCTGCACCGCGTCTTCTCCACATGATGACACCCCGATTATTGTTCCTTCTTTCAGTCTCATATCCTATCAGTGCCTGATGGACTTGATTTCTTGATCAGATGCTAGAGAAAGTACGTAGGATATGATAAGCTTGATGCTCAAACTGATTCTAACAAATCCGTTCCTTCACATGGCCTTACATTCGTGTACTGACAACTAGCTTATTCCAAGCCTGGATTTGGCAGGTACTGTACCAAATTCTTCCTACGAGAAGGAAAAAAGAACCCTTGTTCCTTGAAATGTTGAGGGGTATTGTCATTTCTTTCCTAAAATAGTTTGATTTTCACATATTTCCAGACCAGGTTTCAACATCTCGAGGTAAAGTAAAATCATTTCAAATAATGTTAAGCCTCTATTCTTGATTTGCCTTTTAAGCAATACATATTCAGTCTACCTGATAGTCAAACAATTTACACAGCTCAACCGAAAGTCGGTACATCGGTAAGCCAACAACGGTGAAGTAATCTCCCTCGATTCTCTCTACGAAGTTGCCACCCAACCCTTGGATGCCGTATCCTCCCGCTTTGTCTCTGCAAGGAAGAAAACTCAAATTATAAAATACAACACTGGTTTGAACTTAGTGCACTAAGACATACAGTGGTTCACCTGTGTCGACGTACGCTTGAATTTGGGCATCGGTCGCTTTGCCGAACTGTACATTACAGAATTCGGTAAACTTAACCTCCTTCTCGTGGTACTTTATCACTACCCCAGTATAAACAACGTGTGTTCGCCCAACGAGCCTGTGTTTAAAAAAAAAAAAGAATTTCATGATTTCCGTTGGAACCTATGCCTGTTGTCTTTGAATTATCATTTGGATACGCACTTTTTCAACACCTGGAAAGCATGTTCCGGTGTTTTTGGCTTCCCGTACATCTGCCCATCCATCGTAACCATCGTGTCAGCTCCGATTACAACGTCCGGCTGCGTTGCATCATCTTTCGACAGGCGCTCGTACACTTCGCGGACTTTGCCGTGTGCAGTCATGGCTACATAATCGCTGAAGGAGTATTTCGCTGGGTCAAGGTTTTCCTCGAACGTTGATGGGCACAGCTGAACGTTCGCAATGCCCTGGAATCGTATTGAAAAGGATCGTAAAGCTTCATGCGTTATCAATTAGTTTCATCACGCGTAGCTGCTTACCAAATTCTGTATCAGTTCCTGCCGTCGAGGAGATCCGCTGGCAAGAACGACCCGTTTCGTCCCAATTTGACTTAGGATTGGTTTTAACATTATCGTAAAAGCGTTTGTAAAATGATTCACTCGATTATTCAGAACACACGTGCTAGGACACTTTTTAAATAAACGAAATGAGTTTGCGAGAGCATTCCGCTCTTCAGTTTGTTGACAAATAAAGCTTGACAGCCGACGACACTTTGCTGTGGGGTGACAGATAAACGATAAACAATGTCAAAAAAACTTTTTACTTCATCATGACAAAAAGTTGCCTTTCATCTGAAGTGGAATTTTGCAAAAGAAATACAATTTTAGTGCATTTTTTTTTCATGAGCAGAAAAACAAAATGTTGTTTACAGCAGCTGATGTTTACCAGATTGACTTTTGAAAAAATGTAGCTTGGGTCAATATGACCCGTCGAGCAATAGAAAAATATCTCTTTCTCTCATTCATATTCACCATCCGTTTTCCTCACGCGTGTTGTGGTCCGAATGCGCAAATTCGAGCAGTTCGCGAGCACGCTGGATCCTGAAAACCCCTCGAATGTCACATCGAAAATGAATTCATTGGGACAACCGCGCGGGATTTTTTGGCCAGTCGGTGCTGCCGTCAAAATGTTTTAGAGTCGGACAGCCACATTTTCCAGTTTCTTTCTAGCAAAAAGCACGCCCCCTGATGGCGTTTTTAGTCGTGGCAATTTTTATATGGCAAAAATGATCAATCGACTAGGAGGACACATGAATAATGAGAGAGAGAGTTTAATCTTAATAGTGAATGAGTGAATGTAAACCTCACGGAGATTTAACTCAACTTTTTTGTAATTTGCGACAATTAGCCACATTCACTCGTGAGTTTATTTACTCTTTCGAGAGTCAAATCACGTTAAGTAATTTAACTCTATGTTCCATTAGTAACTCACCTACGAAGATTTAACTAGTCATTGAAATGAGTAAACTAACTCACGAGTGAGTTAAACCTTTATTAGTGAGCTACTAGTCGTTGCGGAAAGTTAAATCACAGAAAGTGAGTTAAATCAAGTGAGTGGGTGACGAGAACATGTAGAAAATTTTCTTAACTACATTCTTCGTTAAATAACTATCTTACCATTCAAACTGATTTACTAAGGTTTAAGTCACGCTATTGTGTGGTTATTGGCACCACTAGATCGGCTTCCTATATTGAAGGGACCGATCGATCTGGAGAACAGTTGTTGTAGTGGCCTTGTCGTAAAGACGTGCTAAATTCATTTTTAATGGAGCATTTATGAATTAAACAAAAAAACATATGTATAAACTTGACGCATTGTAATTTAAAAACCTTTTGAAACATTGAAAGGACACTAATCTCTGCATCAGTTGAAAACTATGTACCGGAAAGTAATATGCATCATTTAATTTTGTTCCTTATTATGTACGTACGACAAGCTCTAGCGCCAACATACAGATGTTCATTTTTATTTAGTCGTTAGAAGTGCTATAGCAAATGTTTCAATGTCCTTGGTTCAATCGAGAGTTTGAGATTGAATTCGACCAAACCGACTGCAGCAGGGTTTGTCCGCAGACGCTTCACGTCGTGGTTATGCACACAAACACACTGGAAAAGGTGCCATCTGTCCGTCATGAGCGTCATCTATTAGAATGCAAATTTCATCCCATCGTTGTGGTGTTATTCCATCCCACTTCCCACCCGGCAAATAGTGTTGTGAGTGTGTATGTGTGTGTGTGTGTGGGTGTTTCGGAAGATTGTTCCTTGGCTTTCGCTTAGCCACAAACGCCCGAGAAACGATGTTTGCGTATCAATCTCCTAACACTCCCCCCCCCCCCCCCCCCGTCATATGGCCACCGTTCTGGCCATTGGAATGGTGGTAGACGAAAAACGCTGCTGTAGTTGGCTGCTGTTCTGTACTCGAGCCTGTAGCTCAATTACCGAAAAAGGAACCCGGTCGAGGTTTGCCAGCAAAGGAGAAACTAAGTACAGGTCATTCAGATCTCAAGGTGAGCTCGTTTGAAGTAAAGGGTATATAGCCTTACAGTCTTACCGACCGAGAGTTTTCATACCCCAGCAATGTTGATCTTGTGCGGGTGTGATGGGGTGGCGCGAAAAGGAATAGGGTGAAACAACATCGTATCATAAACCGGCCTTCATCCTAAGGGTGGCGATGTATAGATACATGGTAGAAAACCGACGCCTACCTAGTCGAATTCAGCATCAACAACGGGAGCGTGCTGAAACGCTAGAACACGGCAAACAAGCAACCTTAGCTTCAGCACATTATCCTTCCTTCAACATCATCGTTGATAACGAAGCACCATAACGAAGACAAGTGGACATGGTTCGATTCCTTCGATGGAGCGGTTCGGAAAGCCATGACTAATAACTGCTAGAGCGGCTAGCAACTGTTTTGCCTCTGCAAGAGAACCGATTGTGACGGTGACGGAGGTGACGTGAAGCTGCAGTAGGATAGGATGCATGCATAATATGTTATTTCTTATTAAACAACAACACATGTACGGGGATATTAATTTAAAATATGGCATTCAATATCACGTAACACGTGGCATTGTGGCATAAAATGTGGGAGATATCGGTACTGGCAACGGGAGACAATTGAGAATGCCCATAGAAGACGAAATCGTATCGTTTCTCCAAAAGGTGAAAGGTTAAGTTTGGCGCAAACTGTTTTATTTTTCAGAAAGCAGAAGGGAGTGCGCCATTTATATTTGTTATTTACGCAACTGTCGCTGATGGAAGTGGAGAAACAATTTAAAGTGAGCCTTGAGCGATTTTAGGATTTAAAATGTTACATTTTTGAATAAAAACAATATGAATATGTTCCTGTCACTAGCTGATTTATTTTCAGCTATTTTGTTCTAAAAATATAACTAAAAATTATATTAAAAACTCCAGAATATTGTACTAACAGTTGCAAGAGAAATAACAAAATGCAATAAACAAGATAAAACGCGATACTTTTCGGTTTTCATTTGGCCTACTTTTCCTGCGTAAATCAAACCGTCTCCGTACATCCGAAAGGTACGGAAATTAGAAAAGTTATGTCAGCAGTAGGCGTGGAAAAAATAAAAAGGCGTATGTGTCCCCCTTTGGCTGAAAAGGAAGCTTCCAGTTATTTATTGTTCTAAATATCCGGATGCCCGTGTGATTGTTGTTAGTATTCACTTTATTGTGGACGTGTAAGTTACTGCACCCCATTCTATCAGCAAAAGCCAAGATGATTTCCTGTGAGAAATCGAAACCATCGAAATTATGCCGCCGTACCTACTTTTTGCGTAGCGGTACAGCACCGACCGTTTCCGAGCTGGCCAGAGAGTTAGGACCCGAATTAGCCCAAATCGTAATTGACACCTTGGAGCCGAGTCAACGGTCAGCGGTAAAACCGGATCATATGCTGTTGCCGAACGATGATAGCTCTCGATCACGCGACACCGAAGCAGTCCGTGGGCAGCTACATGAACACGTCCTACAGATCGGTGGAAACGTTTCGCACCGCGTGGACGGGTATTGGAGAAAACGGTTGAAGCAAATGGCAGCAGCTGGCATCGGTACGGATGAGGTGGATTTTATAAAATTTGACTGTCGTCAGAAAATTGCCATCGCAAGGGACGAGGAACGTAAGCGCTATGATACATTGTTGGAAGAGATGGAAAGACGGTTGGAAAAACGGTTCTGGGAGGAGAAGGGTGATCTTCATCGGTCGTACGCAGAAGCGAGACAGCTGTGGGGAAAGTTTGTGTGTCAAAAGGTACGAAGGCAGGCAAAGGACATGTTGTGCAAGGTCGCCTATCACTATCGAGTAGCGCTGGAGCGCGAAATAACCGTTCGGATGCGGCAGGAAAAGGATCGACTTATAAAGGAGATGGAACAAATTGTTAAAACTGCAGTAGAGTAAGTGTGCTACAAGAGGTGTAAAAATTGTGTAATGGTCGCTTTTCAAAACGTTCATTTCAGTCAGCAAAAACGAATGGACGAGCGGGCAATCCAATGGTTGGTGAATCAGTATGAGGAGCTGTTAAAATTTATCAGCGATTATAACGAGTGTTTGGATACGGTGGAGATGACGCGAGAGATTTGCCGATTGCAGTTTGGTCGGGGCGAATGTCACTCTACCCAGGTATCCCAGCATTCCTTAACATATGGCAAACAACCAGAGCGACCAGACTCCGTTACAAACCGTTCCCTATCGGGAGAGCTTGAAGAGGGCGTGCACATAGCTATGGCCAGCTTGTCAAAGTGTAACGTGTTTGTGGTAAATCAGTGTTTGCCAGAACCTTTACCCGAGTCAGCTATTTCTGATGAAGAAGCCGCATCGACAACAACCCTGGGTGAGGAGTCGGGATCGGAAGATTACGGAAGCGCTAACGAGAATGACAGTATCACTTCGTCGATTGAAAAAATTACCATCGGTGGATTGACGTATGCTCAGCCTAAGGTACGTTTGATGCTGTTTTAAGTATGTTTTTAAAACGTTTTTTTTATGTTATATTGCAGTATTATAAAAAAGTCTACAACAATATCTTTCCGGAATTTGCAATAAACTGGGAAAAAATGAGCCCATCGCAAACGAAAAGCGATGAATTGAATAGTGTCGATTGTGGTGTACCAGATGAAAGTGAAGCGAGCGCTAAAAGCGATGCTACAAAAGTCACCCATTCCGAAACAATGCAAAGTGAGCCTAGCTATCGCGAAAGTTACGATCCGATTGCTGAGATACATGGTCTTTTGGGATCGCGGCAGGAGGATTTACCTACAAGTGAAGTATCGCCTGCCCAAGAACGGCCGTTTGGTGAGTTATTTGATCTTTCCAAATCTGATGAAGAGATATCGTTGGTCGCGGAAAGCTTTGCCGCACGATACATTCGGGCTACCAGTGATGATTTTGAAGCAATGTTTGAAGCAAATAACAATGAAGTGGATTCCGGCGATGTTACAGGGTTTTGAATTAATAACGCTTAGTCGGAGTGTGCAATAAACATATTTTACAGCGGTGAAACTTATTTTGTCTTCAAAAATTGTCAGAATCATTAATTTTAGGAAAACATTACATTACATAAAACATTACTAATTCCTCAGCCAACAAAGCTTTTCCTTTATATCATCCTATGAACAACCTTCAGGGGCGGCTTGGTGGTCGAGTTGTTACGGCGTAGACATCTTACGCGGCCTGACGTTGATCCAATCCCATTCGGAATGCTGC
>KB697279.1:0-10172 GCA_000349165.1 Anopheles christyi
ACACACATTCACAGGTTTCAGTTTCCTTTCCTCGCCCTTATTTTGTGTTTCGACTTACAAATATGTTGATGATGATGATTCGCTTTCTACGATTATGTAAAGACATTCAGAAACCTTAAAAACCACTCACTCGTTTCTCACTTCGTTCGTTCTCCAAATCCAACCGGGATCCCCGAAAAAGACCTAGTTGGTAATGGGCAGAGACCACATATACACACACACATTGATTTCGGACTGCTTCTACCTTTCTTTTTTTCCTGAGCCCCCTGGCCGCACCGTGGTGGCATCCAAACAATTTGGTCCGATTCTTCTACAAGCCTCACCCCCTTCCCTCACTCTCATTGGATTCTTTTTCCAGTTTGCTTGTTTTTTTTTGAGCAAAATTGCTTCATGATTGATGCCGAACCACAATAACCCATCGAAAGCGGTTGTTGATGCTTTCGACCTTCAGCTGATTGATTACGCGTGTGTGCGGTGAAAGAGATAGTTTTTATGGGGTGTTTGTGCTTAGTTGGCAAACTATTTTTTGCGCAAAAAATGCCTCCACCACTATTTGGGGCAATGGTACGTTGTTGCGTATGGTTGAGAAGGGGTTCAAGTATTGGCAGTTGTACTGTTGTTAATTTAACTGTAAAGATTGATGAGAATTCATCAAAGAAAGGGTTTTCATTGTGATTGTTTTGGAAGCTTACTGTGTGCCCGGGTTCAGCTAGGCCAATGTTTCATTCAGTAAAAACAAACCCCGAAGAGAGAGAGAGAGAAATTCAGAATGTCATCATTCCGTACACAAGAACACATACATTTCTCTAAGCGGGGTTTGGAGGTCTCTCTCTCTCTCTCTCTCACTCTCTCTCTCTATTTCTCTCTCTGCAGTCCTTGCATTTTTATGGGTCGATGATTAATGTTTGGCGCTATGAAATTACGAAAAAAAACCCTTCGTAAGGCAGGGTTACGCCTTTCCCCACACCTTTCCTTTGTTATTCTTGTCTGTTTTTGTAGTGTACTGCTCTATTCACAGAGGGGTCACGGTGTGTATTTGCTGCCGCCATCTAATACAAACTCGGCCAAACGCTTGTTGAAAAAAGAGGACACAGAAGGAGAGAATGCACAGGCACGCAAATGTCATGCGATTCCTTGACGTGTTCCGATTGCGAGGGACTAACATAAGGAAAAAGGTTAAGGACGGCATCGAAATGAGTGTTCTGAGTTTAGAACACGTGTGTGTGTGTGTGTGTGTGTGTGTGTGTGTGGGTGAGTAGCACAGAAATCAAGTGGAACAAAATGGAGAGAAGCAACATTTCGCGATAACCTTTAGCGTAGCTGGGAAAATTCCATTTTTAGCATTAGAATCGGTTTGGTGGGGTAGTTCGTTAAGGCACAACACTGTAGTGGTAAATCGGTAGCTTATTTGAAATGATATGGGTGGGTAAGTTGGCACCACATATCAAATGTATTTATACGTAAAACTAAATGAACTTAACTAAATGAACATTAAATACTTGAAGTTGTATTATGGATTTTATCAATGTGGAAGCTTGTTTTATATACCTCAATATATTTCCCTTTGGCGGCAACCTTACTTTCGTTTTGCATTCTTTGCACAATACTTCTTCTTCCCTACCGGCATAACATTCTAAATCCCGTTGTTTGCTATTTTGCTATGTGCAATCGAAACAACAAAATCCCTGTTAAACTCATAATTGCTGCGAAATGTTGATATATGTTTTATTCTTTTCTTTCCACCTTTCTCTACCCCTACCATCTCTCTATCTCTTTTGCAGACCAGAAACAACAAAACGTGGGGATCTTTGTGAACGCCCCAGTAATGCCCCGAGGTAAATATACACAAAAAAAACACCACCACCCCTTGCTTTCTATCAACCTAATGCTAATCTTAATGATGTTCAAGATTTGATAGTGTATAGTGATATTTAGGGGGTCCAATTGCAACCTCCTGAACATTGTACTAGTTTCAGGCTAATGTTGGGCTACGCAAGACGGCTCCATTATTGCGATTGTCGTGTGTGTGTTGTATGGCGGGGAGAGGACGAAGGGCCTGAATGTATTCCCTACCTAGCACTTACCGGTAATTCATAGTTTATCGGTGCGACGAGGAAGAGGAGAAAGAGAAAGGGCACTGTAACAACAATGTAACACACCATGGCTTTTAAACCCGGTGCCAAGCAGGTGTGAAGTGCATATGAAAATCGATTCACATACGAGTTAAGCTATACTTTGTTGTAGCTTGGTTTGGGGTTAATAAAACGAATCAACAAAAGCGCCCCATGTACCATCCACGCCAATGCCATTGATGAAAACTCCCAGATAGCTTTTAACATCCGGGAAATAAACTATCCGATATATAGCTGTGGCGCCAGCAGGCAGGCGGATGGAGGAAGGGACCAACGAAATTGTCTTTCATTCGCGTTCATGTATGACAAAAGGGATGGGGGCGCGCGGTCCGTTCGTGCTAGTGGCTGGTACTGTTACGGATCGATTCACCTTACCATCATCCTTGAGCGCGGGTAGGAAAGAGATGCGCATGTTAGTTACCAGGGGACCGAACATGCAAAACCATGGGAACTGCATTGACCGTGATCGTGTGCTGCATTAGTGTGGATGCGATCTCGATAATGTAATGCAGGAGGGGGAAAAAAGCAAAAAGAAGACAAATTGCTAAAGCTCAAAGCATTTTATTTGTTTCTGTTTGATGAAAGCTGTTTGTTGAATAGATTGAATTAGTTTTAATTTCATGCACATGAATTAGATTGGTTGAAACAGTATTGTTTTAGATTTTGATAATTATTATGCTGTCGCCTCTAGCAAATAAGCAAGGCAGAGAGACAGACAAATAGAAACATGTTTAAGTGAACCTTTCTCATGTATTGTACCTCATTTAGTCAAAATCTTGGTGAACGTCAATTAGCATTTAATGAAGTGCACTTAAGCAACCGAAGCACACAGTGCATGGTTTGGTACCGCATTAATCACTGTCTCACTCTCCTGATGTAACTAATTGAGGTGAATTCAATACGAACATGTAACATGTAACGTGATCGAATGTCGATCGTGTGGTGTTTTGTTGCTGTTCTATAAGATTGCGACAGAGGGTTCTGAGTTTAGAAAGTGGCACCTCACACCAGACTATGGCCTCAGGAGTTATGTGTATGTTAATGATAAGGGAGAAAATTGACTCTTATCGGTCCCTCACCCAAAACCAGCCCCAACCAGTTTCGGGTGGTTTGTGTGACTGTATGCGTTTGTGTGCATCCTTTTCTTTGTAAGGGCGTTTTTCCTTAAACGAAACGAACTGATTGCGATTGAGCGTGATTCCAGCGATCGGAATGTAAGGGATGGTGGTGCAGTTAAGGGCTCCTCCCCTTCAGCAGTGGTATCAGTACTGTTTTCCATTTCACCTCAACCAGTCTCAGTCAGCCTGATGCCATTTTTATCAACTGTTCCGGACCAGTGTGCCGGTGGCAGAGGAGCAGCTGCGACGACCTGCACATGTGATAATCATTGGTTGTGTGTGCGTGTTTGTACGGTGCTGCTATCAGTAACACCCTCAGGCCGAATGGGCTTCTTCAAGATCAATCGTCGTCCACGTGTTCCCTTTTGAAGGGGGCCGAATTCCAGCGAATGCACTATCACAATCGAGTTGCGATGATGCAACGCGCCCCGCACGCATCATCATGGCCGGCATGACGGCGGGGACCTTTCACAAAAGTGCTGATAAGAGCGTAGTTTAGCGTGTTTTTGTGGAGCGAACATTTGGAGCAGCTTGTGACTACTCGATGGGTGATAAGACCGACGGGGTGTACACCATTTGCAATGAGTTTGTTGTGATTCTGACCAGTCCCTTAGACAGGATTCTAGTGGATGTGTTGTGGGCGTGTATGTGTGTTGGTGAGATGCGCTCTGTTCTACTACTCCGGAACTGTGGATGGTTTAATCTGCAGAAGGGGGGTATCCCTTATCAAAACTCCTATGCACGAGAGCAAATCAGCTGCTGGATCGTAGTTGGTTTTTTGTTGTTGTTTGGTTTCATTTCTTTTCCATTTTTGAAATTGATAACCACGGTTTTGTTTAAGCCAGCAACAATTTCCCGGCTGGTTTTTGGGACGCTTTTGCAATGCAGGGCAGAACTTTTTTGTGTATGTAGTTCAGAGTCGTTATCACGTGGGATAGACAAGAGGTGGCGGCAATTGATGGGAGGATGGGTTTTCTCGGGCAAGGAAACCACTTGATAAGCAATGACCTAAAGTTAGGAAAAGATTGCCGACACGCAGCTCGAAGTGCGATCGACTTGCGCATCAACTGCATATGAATAATCGGTTTCTGTTCAAGGAGAATGAAGAATATGCTACTACCGAAGTATTGCATGTTATGAATGTACTAGCGATGTGCACTGTGAATAGGAGTGAGTTAGTGATTTGAATCCCACACATGAATTCAACTCAGCATAAAGAGTTTTTATGAATCTTTTAGGATTTGAATATTTGACTCTCTGTGCCAACTAGCGACTCACTCTTTTCGGATTAAAATCACTCACTCCTTTTGGATTCAAATCACTCACTCTTTTTAGATTCAAATCACTTTCTGTGCCGACTAGCGAAAAAGAGTGAGTAGCTAGTCGGCACAGTGAGTGATTTGAATCTAAAAAGTGTGAGTGATTTGAATCCAAAAGCAGTGAGTGTCTTCAATCCAAAAAGAGTGAGTGATTTTGTAGTAGTTTTTGTTTTAATGAATCTTTAAAGAATGAGTTTAAGATTCAAATCTTTATAGTAACTCACTCACTCTGTACATAACTCCCAATGAAAACAGCAGGGTCCACCAAGGTTAGAAAACAATAGTGTGCTTGCTGTAGATACAAACCATATTATATATTGATATGGGGCAAAACACACATGCTACTTGAGCGAACGACCAAGAACGTCGTGGCCTGGCACGTAGAAGGAAAATAGCAGCAATGTTCGTTCAACACCGTTTCTTTCCTCTTCTCCCGCCTCTCTCTATTTCAGTCTATCCGAACGTGATACCGATCGCGCCCGCATCGATGGGTGGTGGTGGAGGGGGTGGCGGGGGCGGAGGCGATAGCACACCACCGGCACAGTCCGTCGCACCGTTGCAAAGCCCGATGGCGAACCTAATGTCCATCACCGAAACCCTTCCACCCGGCAGTCCCCGCAATGGGCCAAGCCCACCGGGTCCACCGCCACCACGGACAGCTTCCCGTGGCTCACAGCACTCACCGAACAGTTCCGGTAGGTTTTTGATTTAAGTTGTTTTCGTTTGTTTGTTTGTTTTCGGTTAGTTTGCGGTGTTTCTTTATTCCTTTCATCAAAATGTCCAAACATTCCATCCTTCCGGTTCCGGTCGCGTGTGCGTTCAAGTTAAGCCGGCGAGTTATGCTGTAATATTTCCAATGGTTCTCTACTAGAGAGGATCATGAGTGAGAGAATGTGATGAGTTTTGTTTGGGCCTCTTGTATGGTAAACGGTTTCAATCCTGCAGTTGTAGATGCTAATTTGATTCCAAAGCCAACATTCCTCTTGTAAATGCAGAGCATTCGAAGACCGACCTCCATTCACATGCTTTTGGTAGAAATAGGTTAATGACGTATACCTGCACACACACATACATTTGCACACATATCCTGTAGTGATGTTACCATTCGCCTGTTTTGTATTCCTTGTAGTTATTGTTACATTGATAGTTCCTTTGGTATAATCCGGGAAGAATGATGCACTTAAAGACATATCCCATACTCTTTATCCGTAGGCTCCTCCAGTGGACGAAGATCTTCCGGTTCCAGACACGTGTCCAGCACGACAGTTACCTCTTCCGAAGCGCAGCAACCGAACTCGTCACTGCCTGGAAGCGGTGGATCGACGACACCGAACGGTGGCAATGCGGGTGGCCCGAATGGTGGCAATGCAGGCACACCGCCCGTGCCCATGGGTCCACTCGGTCCCGGTCAACAGATGTCCCAGCAAGTACCTCCACCACCGCCACAATCACAGTCTCAGTCGCAGCCCGGCGGACCACCGGACGGCATGCCTCCCGGTATGGGTGGTAGTGCAGGTTCCGGGTCGAACCCGGCCGGACCCAATGCAAGCCCTGCACCTCCCGGCAGTGGTGGACCCCCCGGCAACGGAAACGGAGGAGCACCCGGCGGTGGTGCAGGTGGACCGGGAAGTGGTGGTCCGGGAGGTCTTCCTCCACCGCCCGGTACGGCATCGAATAATGCACCACCGGGCACTGGTGGACAGCCTCCAGCGCCTGCTCCGAACCCGACGCTCAAGTGCACCCTGTGCCAGGAGAGGCTTGAAGATACCCATTTCGTGCAGTGTCCTTCGGTTGGACATCATAAGTTCTGCTTCCCATGCAGTCGGGAGAGCATTAAGCGACAGGTATGGGATAATGAAAGAGTTAAAATGGAGAATGTTCAAACAAGTACTAACTTTGTTCTCTCTCTCACACGTCACAGGGCTCTGGGGCAGAAGTGTACTGTCCGAGTGGGGAAAAGTGTCCGCTCGCCAACTCGACGATACCGTGGGCGTTCATGCAGGGTGAAATTGCGACAATTTTGGGTGAAGAGCTGAAGGTAAAGAAGGAGCGCGAAACGTAGAGAAGTTGGTACACCGTTGCCAACAGTGTCGCTGTATCGGCGTGCACTGGAAGATTCACCACTCACACCACCACCACCACCACTACTGCTACTACCATCGCAAGTGTTGGTGGCTGCTGTAGCAGTAGTAGCAACAGCGGTTCAATGTCTGCGGATGGTGAGTCGATTCCATCGGTGGTTCAATCGGGCGAACATCGCACATCCCGAATATCTGTCGATGATGCATACGACGAGGACGATGACGATGAGGTGCATATTTGTGAAGACGATGGAGCGGGTGTATGTGATGCGAAAAACGAAAGGGAGTCACCGGGCGAAGAATCGAACCTCGCTCACCCGGGCTCCCGGGCAAGAAGCGAACATACGGCAGCGGTTGAAACTCCTCAGCAGAACCAGCAATCATGGAATGTGACGGATTTCTATCAACTGTCACAACCACAACAGCCATCGATTCCGACACCGCAACGCTACGATCGTCAGCTCAGATCGCATCGACAGTTGCGGCACCAACACCACCACCAACAGCATAATCGCTAAAATCAGCAATGTCTCCTATTTATTGGGATGTTGTGTGCATGTGTTTGCGTGCCGGGTGAAAGCTTTACGGGCACACAGAGCTACAGTGTTAATATGCTGAGCAACGGAAGGTGTGGCAACAGAGGTATATGATGAGGATGCATTGTTTTGAACACTTTGTTTTATAAAAACGAAGCGAAAACTACGCAGCACATCGCCTGCAAACAGAATTGTAGATAGTTTTTGTGGATACACCCGCTAACCGCTCCCAGCGAAGGTTTGGCCGGAAGCGCGACTCGCGCCCATCAGGCGAAAGAGGGAGCAGAAGTCTTTTTGGTAGTTTTTAATGTAAATCGTTTTAAATTGTTTTGTGGACGTACGTGTCCACACAAAAACACACATACAGAGAACCCCACGCAAACGTCGGGTAGGAGGATCCTGGGAAGGGTTGAATGTACATAGTTTTTTTTTTACATTGATTAACACACATTTCATGTACGTATGCGCGTGTGTGTAGTACCGATCAATCGATCAGTTGAAAGAGGTTTAGTAGGAATTAACAGGAAGCTCTATTTCAAAACTGTTTGGTAGCAATTAACATTAACAATCAAACGGAATAGAGAAAGTTTCTTTTCGTTAACACAACGGCAACACCCCTGACGACGCAAGTAACTACAGAACGATTCCCCCATTCCCCCCGAAACTTCTAATCTTCCATGTTTGTAGCAATTTTTGTTGTTCTGTGGTATGGAGGAAAAGAGGTAGTGGGGTGGTGATGGCGGATCGTTGTTTTTGTCTTCGTTCCTGCAAGAGTACAACGGTAATTTTTTTTTTTAAGATAGAGAGCACGAAAGTTCGTGTCATATAAGCGTAGTAATGTGTTTTGGGAACTGTGTGAATGCCGCGTTTTAAACAGCTACCTTCTCCATTTTTGGTGTGAAATATTGTAAAGTAAACACCATTGTTCAAGTTTTCAATTTTTTTAACTGTTTTATGGACATAGTGCGTTATGTGTGTCTGTCGTTGTAAAATTGAGTTGGAGCTTTTTCAAAGCTATACTACTTCAAGATGAAAATTTGGCTTGGAAGAGTCGCTTTGAATGGCAAAAAGTAATAATTTTCTTTGCATGATGAAAAGGCTTTTTGATGGATGTGAAGCTTATGCAGAAGTGTAAATGTGAGCAAACCCCACCCTTCATTTCGATGTGTATCGCCGTGGGCCTTTCATAATGCCATAATGTGGACGACACACGACGCAACACACTAAGCATGTACAATGAAAAACGTTAGCTGTGGAAAGGGTAAAGGGTGTCCTTAGTTCTCCCATTTATGATTACAGAAGCTCGATATAGCTGTAACACAGAAGCAAATGGTACGCAGAAGCTATAACTCGATTTTTTAGAGTTAACTATATGTGGAGCAAGGTTCAGGTTGCAATTTGGTAAACATACGCGTAATAAGTACAATGATGCATTCCTTCAGCATCTTTTGTACGATGTAAGAGTGCAGCAACAACTTTATAAGGAGAATGTTTAATTAAGAGGAGGGAACAATTTTAGGGTTTTTTATTTGATTACTATGTATGTATTTATAACCGTAGTTGATGAATTAACGTTTATTTAATGTTTTGAATTCGCGTTGAAAGTGGTAGCAACACAAACCCTTTCCAATCATATAATTTTCCCTTTTTGTATATATATATATATATATATATATATATATATATTTATATATATATATATATATTTATGCGCTAATATGAAACAATGATAGGAGGAGAGATAGTTTATAAATTGATGATAAGAATAATCCTTTATAACATTAGAACACAATGTAATTTACTGTTTTTTTTAACTATTAGCTTCTCGATCATATTGCTAAGAGAATTCAAAATGTATTGTGACACGTCAGCAAAAAGGCAGAGCAAAAGATAGAGAATGCGAGAGTACAGTATCGCAGGAAACGTTAAGAAAAAAGGAAGAAGAGAGCAAATGGAGAACATCTAACAATGGAATACAATTTTGCAAATACAGTGAAAAAATTTTTTTTCTTCTGAAACGATTTTGTTTGTGGTATTATTTTTATTTTTGTTCTGTTTCGTTGCCATTTTCATTTTGTTCAGTTTTGTTCGTTATAGGTTAAGATGATTCATCTTATGGTGAGTATTAACTAGTATTTGAGTTTTATTTTATATAATTTTTTTGCCCTTATGCTTTGGTCCATGTGGTCCATCCATTGGTTTGTTTGGTTTAGTTTTACTTTTAGTGTTACCTGTTGTACTTGAACGGTTCGATACGATAATAATCAGCGAACCCCAACACACAGAAAGAGTACCTTTGAACGATATGAAGAATATCTTGAATATAGCAATCGAAACTTTCGGGGGCATATAATACAGCGCAAAGAAACTATTACATTACAACTAGATGGCGAAAAGAAAAAAGAGTAAGAAAAACAATCAACTCATTATAATGATACATAAGCGAATTCCGACATTGGAAAATTGTACGTATTTTAGTAGTGAATTAGTATTGCTCTCTATATAAAGGCAGCAGCTCCTTTTTAGCCCATTAGCATGTACTCCTCACTATCGGAACAATATAATAGTCATCAGCGAAAGGATAACGATTTAATGAACGAAATTAATAAAAAAAAAACAAGGGGAAGCATGCCTAAAGTGGCATTTCCCAGAATTATAACTTTGCAATACATAATGGAGAAATAATAGTATAAAATATTTGAGTTAATGTGAAGAACACAGATAGGAAGCCAAGATTGTTTGTATGGATTTGAGTTTACAGCTGTGTGTAATCGAGCGCCTGTATCGCACAGAACGATAGTTTTTTGCACACTTTTAGATAGTTTATTGATCGTGACCATACGTGTGCTCGGTTATCAGTTAATCGGCGTAACCGACAAACCTGTAGCTTTTTGCCTGAAAGCTAACTATTCACCAACCGTTGAATATGGCAGCGATAGTGATCTGATTAGCGTGTACTACTACTACTACTACTACTACTACTACT